>APFE031353737.1:5559-16342 GCA_000404065.3 Pinus taeda
TTCTGGGGTTAGGTTTTGGAATGTGAAGGGTTTTCCATTGTTTCTCAACAATAAATAGGCCTTCGAGCCTCATTGTAACACAGTTCAGAAAAGTTCAGGGGCATGTAGTGACCACATGTCTTCTCAAAGATAAGCTACCATCGCCCTAGCTGGTTTATTTCCATTTCTGGTTGTAAGCATATTTCAGTATTTTCCATTAATGAAATGAAGTATTATTTCCGCTGTATCTCTTTATTCATGGTTATCGCATCTCTGTATTTATGGCTATCTTTGTAATCTATTGCGTTCCTATTTAAATCCGGATCACATTGTCCCTTCTCTGATCTCAACTGGGTTTCTGTCTGAACTGACATGCATCAGTTATCCATGAGGGAGTACATAATTATCTGAAAATAATAGTTGTCACATGCATGCAAGCATCAACAAACTATATCTCATTAATTTAACAACTTGTTAAATTAATCTAACTGAACTTGACTAAGTTAAACTAAGTCAACTGATCCTCTCAATATAGAACTCATCCTTAATTCCTCAATCAGTGGAGCAAAACAAGGACACATTCCCCAATGCATGGTGAAATAATTGCATGTTCTCACAAAGACTTCAAGTTTTCTTTTCCATAACTAATTAACTGATGGAGATTAATTAACTAATATTTTAAACTACTGGTAAGACCAAATTCGTTGTTACTTCCTATAGTTAGACCAGGAACTGCTAAAAATAGGAAGGGACACAGAAATGTTATTTTTAGCAGTTTCACCCCTCACCCAAGGTGGCCAAAATGCTCATTGGCCGAACTGCTATGTTTAGAAGTACTATTTTTTAGAAGTTCTATTTTTAGCACTTCCTAAATTTAACATATCTTGTTGCACACTTTTCAACATTATATAAATACATGCAAGAATATGAAAGTTAAGATTCTATTATTCTTTAAAAGAATTTGGACAATGGTATTGATTTTCCTTGGAAAAGAATGTAATCTTATGGGAGGGGAAGAGCAATTAATGTGGTATATACTTATGGACATGATTTGATAGTGACAAGTGTATAATTAATGCATATTCAGTGTTTCTAAAGGGAACATGTCATGATATTTTGTTTATATTTCATGTATGCACATGAATAGATGTTACAAAATCATTAATAAGGATTGATTATTGGTTGATTAATACTTTATCTAATCATGATATCAAATTTTATTGAAGACAACAATGGAAGGAAATAATGGTGACTTATGCAAAAGATAGATTATATTTAACATTGTGGTAGGTGAAGAACTAATGTTCCATGAAGATTGAAGGGTGCCAGTTGTAGGATGGTCCACTGATGGGGAAAATCTAGGCCATAATGACATAAAGATTGTGAATTTGTGGGTAAATGATATCATGATGATTGTAAAATATTCTAGATAGACATGTTTTACTTAAATTATATTTATCTATAATATTTTTTTGATAATGGTTAAGAGATAGACTCTCTTACAAACCATTGAGTGAGGGGTGAACACCCTCATGAGCGTTTAATAATAAAAGTAAACATTTATTGGTTTTCACCCTACGGGGTTTCCAGGGTATATTAGTGTTGAATGATGTGATTTCCTATGGTTCTATTTGGATTATTTTAATTCTTTTCATAACATATCATTTACATTACCAAGTATGTGATTAACTAACATAGTTGAAAGAATCATGGAAATGATGCAATGTTACATCAAGATGTTTACGATAATATGTTATATCATTGGATGTTATGTTATGTTATGTAAATTCTTATTTGTTTACTAAATATTATATCTAATATCTAGTAAAGGAAAATGTAATAAGTAATTAGAACAATTACATGTGTAAATTGTGTAAAATTTATCTAATCCTATGTGTTTTCATGCGAGGTTTACTAGGGGATGTTACAGGATGTATAAAAATGGTGTTGGTGATGAAGAACATGAAACTGTCAAGGATGTTGGTTCAGGGCATTCTAAACTTGTGGAACATCTTTCATATCATCAAGAATAGATAGAAGGGCCAAATTATTCCAGAACCCAGGAAGATACTATCATGTCTTTGAAGTACATTGCAATAAGTTGAGGGATGTGTAGCTCCTTGTGGCACTTTAATCAGTCATAACATTGATTCCAGGCTATCCAACTATGATGAGGAACTATTTCAGTAAGTTTGGAAGGATGACATGATGGAAGAATATTAATCCATCATGAAGAATGATGTGTGGAATATTGTGTTAATACATGAGGTGAAGTTAGTGGTAACTTCCAAGTGAATCTACAATATCAATCATGTAGTGGATGGTAGCATGGAGAATTATAATGTAAGATTCATGGTTAGAGGGTTCTCCCAGAAAGAGGGAGAGGAATATGAGGAGACATTGGCTCAAGTTTCTAGGTGAAATTCTATTATAAATTTTATTTGTATTGATTCTATTATGGGTTTGAAATTTTGAGTTTTCAATAGTCCTCTAAACTAATAATTATTTCTAATGGTTTTTCTTACATTTATTATTCAACATAAAATAATTACACAAAGAAATTCAATAATATAACAAAATGCTAGAGGATCATAAAGATACAACCACACAATAACACAAGAGTTTAGCATGGGAAAACCAACATGGGGAGAAATACCACCAACCTTTACTTATAGAATCAACTCAATAAAGGAGATATCTAAGTAAGGATGATAATAAAACTGACTAATAAGATGGAAAGACTAGAAAACCGCCAATATTCCAAGTCATCCCTCGTCCAAGATTCCTACAAGTGAAAATTAGTTAAGGTATAAACTAGGCTTGTGATAGGAGGCCAAATTTTGGCCCTCTCTATCCACATAAGTTTAGGTAGATCATAGAAAAGTTACCACAGAAAAATCGGCTTGTTCCTTCAACACTTGTGAATTGTAGCAGAGATTTCTTCTACAAGTGCAAGCCTATTTATCTACTCCTTTGACTTGATCAACTTCACTTTAAATTCAACATATTTCCTTCACTTGGGAGAAAATGTATTTGTCTTGTGTGTGGGTTGAATTTTTATCTCATAGAGGAGGAATGAATGCTTATAGATAGTCATCTAGGAGGGTCAAATTGGTGCCTCTAAGGGGCCTAGATGACATGAACAAGAGGGGCCAACTTGGTCATCTTATGGAGTTGTGACACATAATACCAATTTGAATTCTCTCTTTTATAAGGTATTGAAGAACAAGCCTTCTAACTTTTCTTTGAAATATGCATATAATATAATTTCCTTTTGAGAATGAAGAAAAATTTCTTACATAAATGATGAAAATATACATTATGAGGATTGACCATAATTACAAAATTCAATAGGAAATTGTGTCAGATGTATGTGGATACAAATTTCTTTAATGGAGTGATTTATGAATAAGTGTACGTAGTACAACATGAAGGCTTTGAGTTGCATGAGAAGGAGACTCATGTTTTCATATTGAAGAAATATTTTTATGGACTCAAGAAGGCACCTTAAGCTTGGTATTCTTGGATTGATGGATACCTAGCAAGTCTTGGCTTCACCAAGAGTGATGTTGATCCCAACCTTTTCTAAAAGGTTGTTATAGGTGAGCCTATGATATTGTTGCTACATGTTGGTGACTTTTTTTTGACAGGACCAGAGAATCTCATTGATCATAGTAAGTGTGAGTTGACATATAAGTTTTAGATGAAGGACCTAGACTTGTAGCATTATTACTTGGGAATATAAGTATGTGGAATTAAGAGATTTGTGGTTTGCATCTTTTGAAAAATTTATCCTCAATAGTATTTATTTATTTCTTTCTAAAGAAGCTCATCTTTTATCACCATTCATAAGTCCTGATGATGGATCCCATTTGGGATTTGAAATGTTGGCATAAAAATGTTCATACTGTGGATTCTCCGGTAACTGATTCAAAAAATATAAGTATGTGTTGACAGTGTTGGACCCACCAACATGTTAGGGGATCTCCCTAGTAAGAAGTCCCAACTAGACCTCAGACTATTTGTTGTAGGAGTCCCAACAGTGGATCATACGATATCACCTTGACGGCAGTTGCACGCATAGGCAAGTAAGATTTCCCTATTGGTAGCAAGGGCATGACACACACCAAGCCAAGAAAGGTGCATGAATGTCTCTAACACACGAAAGGTGGAATGGTTGGACCCCTTGGAAACCTATGTAAACACGCAGCTTGAAAGATAACACACGAGAAAATTTGCATCACAAACTGGAAGGAAGGTGAACCAACAATCCAAAATGATGGTTAAACCAACAACACATCTCAATAAGATTCATACATACATATAGAAAAGGAGTCTATACATACATGCGTAAGAAAACATATACATATATCATTAGAGTAACCAAGTTAACTGAGATACAATAACAACACATGCATGAAATGTGTTGGCTCTGTTATATTAAGAAGTGAAAATTCCAATCATATAGTACAACCATGACCAACCACTAGTCTCAATAGCAGAACATTAAGGTCACTTCCACCTTCTCCTCCAAAGAGATGTACTAGATCTGCACTGTGGAGAAGCCAAGGCTCGTTACAATACTCTCCAAACTTTCTCTAAGATACTCCTATCAGAAGCTTGACTGACCAAAAGCCTCTACAATGAGTTATGAGGTACTATGAATACCGAAGGGTGGGGTGACCCTTGACATTCCCCTTTGTGACTGTTCACCTACCCTCATAACTCTTTAGCTACTCTATGACTATTACATTCCACTATTGACCCTTGGACTTCCACTTTACAAGATGTTACATACAATTTGCACATGTACCCATGTGAGACAAAATGGCTTGAGAAAGCCATGAAAGAAATCACTAAGACTTGGACAACTGTGGGAAGACAAACCCTTCGACATCCTCATGATGGTCGACAGGTGAACTAATACAAATATTGGTTTTCCCTTATGGTGTTCACACGCTCAAAGGTGACATACTTTTGAAAGTGAACTCTTGCCTCCGTTGCATCCGAGTACATTGATATGGCTCCTCTGTCCAACTCGTCTGATAACATGTGCATCATCATCTTGAGTGCAGTTGGACCAACAACATACTGATCCATAGTGTCTTTGTTGATCTTCAAGTGTGTGCTAGTGACCATGTCCATCAACTTGTCGAAATACATGTTCAGATCTAGTCAGAATTGCTTCTTTTCTTCGCCTCGGTGAGTGTGCCAAATGGGTGGGATCACATGAATGCATACAATGACATCCATTATCTTGAACACCCTTTCATGTGATCGATAGTACTACTCACCCTTTCTACTCCATGCCAGCTATTAGATGGGTCCATAACTTGTATGGGCGCAGTTTCATCAATATGTGCATGTACAGAAACATAATGCAAGACATGAAAAGAAAACTTACCCTAAAATAGCTAAGCTGAAAGTGCCAAAGAATCCTTGATGTAATGTGGGATGTTAGAGTTGTAAGGTTGATGTGAGGAATGATCTCTACAGTGTCTGGTTCATGAGTTTTGATAAGATTGAGTTTATGATGTGCATGCCACAAATTGAGGAAAAAGCGACACTTGGTGAGAGGTTTGTAAAATGAGCCTTGCATGTAACCTCTAGCAGCAAAAAATAGTTCCCTATATCTAGGGATTCCTTTTGCATGCTGCCTTTTTCTATTTCAGGAAGAGAGGCCCATGCATGGAAATTAGTTTTGCTTAGTCCCAGAGGGACCCGGTCAACTTGAAGGCACATGCAACATCCTACTTGAATGAGAGAGGGATTTGCACAGTTATGAGAGGAACTGTGCTAGATGTCCCAGAGAGATTACACAATTTCTGGGAAGAGCAGGTGACTACTGCTAAGAATTGCATAATTTATGGGCTGAGCTGCAGCGTTGGGCCATATTGTGCAATTTTCCAAAGGAAGATTGTCTGACTACATTGTGCAATTTCTAAGCCCAGTAGGCTGCCCAGAAGATTTGCGTAATTTTTGGAGGGAAGGTTGGTTCCCCTCTGAAATTGCACAATTGTTTCAGGGATCTTCTCAACCAGAAACTCGCCCTAGTCTGGAATGGTAGCCTATGAGGGGAGTGATGAAAAGTAACATGCACATCTTAGAAAGCTACTAAAAAGCCAGTGAAGCCTATGTACTTGACAACGCAAGACATGTTGCTAAGGATGATTTGTAGGGAGGCTCCAAAATGAACCTAAGGAAAAATTTTGTAGGGTGGTTGAAACCACTACAATAGTATGGTAGTAGCCAACAAAAATCCCTTATTAAAGGGAAGTATGCCATTATGATCCTTCAAGGATTTGGGATGATGGTCTACAAGTACATGTCTACTCCCATGGTGACCAATCTAAATAAATTGATAGAAACTGATTCATATATGGTAGATCCCTTTATGTATTGACATTTGATTAGCTCATTGATGCATTCGGTTAATTATAGACCTAATATTTTCTTTAGGGTGAACACTCTAAGCTAGTTCTTGGTGGAACCAAGGAATTCACATTGGATTGTGGAAAATCATGTGTTGATATATCTTCTTGGGATAGTTAGTTATGGTTGGAGATATGTGCCAAAATATTGAGTACAACTATATGAATTCTCAGATTCCAATTAGAAAGGGAGTATTGAAGACATGAAGAGCACATTAGGATGTTGTTTTAGTTTGGGTTCTACTTTGATATCTTATATGAGAAGAAAATAAACAGCTTTATTACTGAGCACTACATACTGGCCAAGTACACTGCAGCCAGTATGGATTTGAAAAGTACTTGCACGATTGTTTGATCAACTACAAGAACATACCAGGATATATTGTGACAATTAAATTTGTGTGAATCTTTCAAAAATTCATTCTCCATGACAAGCCAAAGCACATCGAGATTGAGTACCATTACATCTAATACATGGTACAGAAGAAGAAGAGATTAGTGAAGCCGAGGAGCAAGTTGCTGACATTCTCACAAAGCCGCTACCCAGGGAAAAGTTTTCATACTTCAGGTACAATCTTGGAGTGGCTTAGAATGCCTCCCTCATTGAGAGGGAGTGTTGATATTGTAGCATTAAGGGGCAAACATTATCCGTAGGTTAGGATATTGAAATATCAAAAGTATTGACTAGGGGCCATGTAATGTATCTATCGAGAATGGCCCAAAGAGCATCAAAGCCCAGTGTGCTCCCCTAAATTTCCAAGAGGTATTTAGCTAGTGGGTAGAGTGAGTTCCTTTAGAATTGGGAATTTTATTACCATTCAATTGGCATGCATGAATGAAAATAAACATGTTTTCATTGTAGGTCATAGGTGTTGACCAGGTTCTAGGTGACATCTTGGATAATTGGTGAACAAGGACTAGTCTTGACCCAAGAAGGACAAAAGGCTTGTGTGAACCCAAAAGGCCTTTGACTAGTGGGTAAGTAGATCCATTTGCAAAGGAGAGTTGACTAGTAGGAAACTAGATCCCTTCGCATGATGTTAATGTAGGATTATTTCAACATTTAGTGGATGGATACATAAGCATAGTTAGCTCTTTCAATATTTTCTAGAGAAGGATATTTTTTTTAACAAAGCGGAAATCTGAAGAAGTTAAGAATAATACCTCCCTATCTAAGAGGGAGTGTTTAATTTTCATAGCTACATCGGTATTCAAATAAAAATAAAGAAAAGATAATTTTAATTAATGTCGACTTAGAACAGTCATGCCATTCCCCCCTAATTGAATAGGTTAATTAACCCTTCTTCACAACCCACATGATTTTGCCAATATAAATACATCATTTGACCTACCTTGGCATTAATTCAAACAAAAAAAAAATGATATCTTCTATTCACACATGTCAAGGAAAGAGACAAAAGATATTTGGAGTTTGAATGAGCTCTCTAATATGTTTGACTAATGTTGACCAAGCTCTATTATAATCTATTTCACGTAATTTCTGGAGGGTTGACCGTAATTATTTCTAGTTGAGTTAATCATAGAGTTGAACACATTTTTGATGCTAAAAGTTGACCAAATTTTCTGAGTTGACCATAGGTTGTATGACGTAGTTTGACTAAAATTTCTAAGGAAAATTTCACCATAATTGAATAATAATTTCTAAGGTAGAATTGAACAAAATTTATGGGCATTGTTTGACTGAAGTTTGGGTAGAGTTTATTGATTTACTTGGGCAGTAGTTTGGCTAAATTTGTGGGCATTTTGGACCATGTTTTACCTAGCTTTATGTGGTCGGATTGACCAAATTTGACTGAAAATCAAATTGTACCATCTGTTGAATTGAACAATAATGTCTCTAAGAAGAGATTGTTGGGTTTTTTTACCAAGGTTGGGTTTCCTGGGTGAAACATCTGTGGTATTTACTATTTGATCATGATATCTATTGTTGAATTATTATATTGCATTTATAGGCTAATTTTTTGAAGTGTAATTGCTTAATGATAATCTAGAAAGTGCAAAATTGTTGATGGATTTGATCCCCTAGGGCTTTTGGGTGGAAACCCCAGCAGACTGAAAGTTGTCTAAACAAAGAAGCACACATTCACACAGCCATTACACTATAATAAGCAAATTCTAAAGTATGAAGGACATACTTCAGGTCCTACGTTCGAGAAGTTCCTCAAGGGTCCAAACCCTTCTTCACGTCCTTTTTGCTCCTTTGTCCTGCAAAACAAACAATTCCAAAGAATGCAGCAGTATATGGACAAAGACTTATACAAAAATCATCTTTATGTTATAAAAGAAGGAAGTTAGTTATAAACTTTAAACAACCATTCATATATGAAATTCAAACATGAACATCATAAACATAAAGAGGAAGCATATCGGGAACCAAGACGTGTTTCTTTATTATAGACAAATAGAATGTATAAAAGGAGTAATATCACCTGAGTAACCTTTCGCAGGCTCCAAGCAAAGCTTCCTTCCGAATCCATCCAGCCTCAAGCCTTTAGCATATCTCCTTCCAAGACTCACTCCATGATGCCATAACTAGTGGATGAACATCAAATCACAAGGAAACAAGGGTTTCCTATACAAATGGGGGAAGTGCAGAAGGCACAAGGGTCTTCAGACCTGGTCAGGGGAAAATATCAGTATAATAACCTTTCTCTCTCTTCTCTTGTCCCTTAGGCCTTCCCTTTGATGTCTTTTTATACCAATCCCAAAGTAGTTTTTTAGTTACGAATTGGTTGGGAACAGTTGGGCCACAGGCACTAATAGGTGATCAGCAGGTAAAACCCGCAATCTCCGCCCGAAAATAAGGAGTTTTATATTTTTTTAAGTGTTTTAATACATATAAGCGGTTTGGGTATATACTAACCCACGTATACACGCGTTTAACTCAGGGCAATGTCGCGTACAGGGAATAAAACACGATTTTTTAAATTTGGGACCAGGTCTGGAAGGAGGGGTTGCCCTAGGCCATGAGTGCAACATCACAAACCATAATAGTGAGATTTGGAGCTATAACAGATGCCCCCTAATATATGAGGTCAGAAGGGGTACATGATGGCCGAAATATATTAAGCAAGTACATGGAAAGGAAATCTGCCAAAAACCGAGGAGTACTTCACCATAATTCAACCTGCCAAGCCATAAAAGGAGATCAGAAAGAAACACCGTCTGAGGCAGGCATACCCATGCTCGGAGAAAGCAAAGAATGTTCGCATATCAAGTACAAGCAGATCCACTAAGTATACAAGTATAAATGACTATAAAATACATAATGGATCATCTGATCATGATCGAACAAGTACATTTCTGAATATCACATATAAAATTGTCAATGATGCTGAGAAATACAACGGATCACTGATATCAAAGACTGATCCCAAAAGGTACAAACTGAACATGATGGAAAAGGATGGTACTACACTGCAAACTTAGGTGCTAGCATATAGAATGTCGCCATGACTAACTGAAACATATAAGGTGGAGTGGTATCAACTAGCAGCAACAGGAGCAACTGTCAAGTGAACCAATAAATGTTGATACAACCTGAGGTCTTCACCAACCTCCGTGGTACATTTCTACACCATGGGAATAAATGATCTGAAGTCGACCATGTGAGAAATCGTTTGATTACCGGTCATTGATGTATATTGTTAACAAACGCGAGACTACTCATCGATAATGATAATGAGCGTCAAGGTACCCAGTACAAACCAACAAGTGCGAATAAATGAGCTGAAGTCGAACACCTATAAGAATCTATCAATCAGGAGACAATAATGGTTTCCCACTTTAGATATTTTCCCCGGAGCAATGAGTCAGAGTCGATAGGGAAATATCCACTAGAAGGAAGGCATTAAGGCATCCTTCATCAATCTAGCGCGAGTGTAACCCGTAGGCCAATAATGTGGAAGGAATCGGATGAAGAAGGATGTAGTAACCGAACCGAGGTACGTTTCCGGCATACACAAGATGTAGCTAGCGCACGGCAGAAACCCTCTGAACCAATCAATAATGTAAGCTGACACAGAGGCGGGGTATCCACCAATAGGGTCAAATGGAAACCAAGGTACCGCACGAATCCCAATGTGTGATAATGTAAGCTGACGTCGAACACAAGGGAAACCACTCAGTCAAAGACCCATGATACTGATCGATCCTGAGCACAAGGTAACCTATCAATAATGAAAATAGGGCCGGGGTGCAGCTCTAGGCCTGTCCTCAGAACAAGATGTCGTCGTCGATAAGGACAAGACCCGCCAGCATGAAGTCAATGGGGACCTTCTCAAACCGGCACGAGTAAAGGACCAATATAACTGATGTGATGATAGACATGACACTGACAACCAGGATGGCCG
>APFE031353740.1:0-31494 GCA_000404065.3 Pinus taeda
GGAGTCACATGGGAGGTGAAATTCCCCCCTGTTGGGGGGTTTAGAGGGGGGTGATAGCCCCTCTGTACAGGATCCAAAGCAGTTCTGAGAGAAATTTTTTTCCTATATATGTGCAGACCCAAGGATTGGGGGATCTAAAGATGCTAGGTAGACCTACCCATGGTTTTGTGCACTATTGTTTCACATGGTTTTGGGCGTCATGGTCTTTTTCCCATGGTATTTTGTAGATATCGTCAATGGAACTACAATTATGTTCTAATGCATGGTTAATAGATTGGGGTTTATGAATTCTTCAACATGTTTATATTTTTATTATAACATTGAAAGGAATATAATGAAAAATCAATCTGATAGTCCCATTTTTTATGTCCAGGGAAAAATATCTTTGTATATTTATTTTATGTTCTCAACATTGTTTAATTTTATTGTTTTAAGAATTCGTTTGTAGGTAATTTTTGTACAAGGTTAAAACATACATTTTGTATCACAGTTGTTTCAGATTCGAGGGGATGCCTTTATTGTTGAGGGGTTTTGCTCGAGGCCATGGTAGAACATGTTTAGTGGAAGATATGTGAGATCAATTGTTGCGCTGAAAGAAGATGCTAAGAAGTGGAAAGATGGATATCCAGAAATATAATGATCATGTTTTTGATTTGTGAAAGCTCAAGATGGAGGATTTGAAAGGGGATAAAGGTTAGTGGATCATGGTAGATCCGATTACTAAACCAACGAAAATTTTAGTAGAATAATTAGTGAAGTTGGATCGGAAGGAACAAAGGGTAATATTGTTATCTATCTTAGATTCAATATTATTTAATGTGTCTAGGGAAGAAACGCCAAGGGATTTGTTGTTCAAGTTAGGGAATTTGTACTAATCTAAGTCTGTGGTAAACAAATTATTCCTACAAAAAATGTTGTATAACCTGAGGATGAAGGACAGAGACTCAGTCACAGAACATCACAACACCTTAAAGTCGTGGTAAGCTAGCATTTATCTATTGATATAAAAATTTCAGATGAAGATAAGTGCATTAGTTTGTCGTGTTCTCTACCAGATTCATGGAATAGTCGTGTTGTTGTTCTAGGTAGCAATATAGCTATTTTGAAGTTTTATAAAATAGTCTCATCCTACAAGGATGGTTCCAAAAAATAAACAAAATTAAGCCCTCAAGTGGGAGATCTAAATATAGACACATATCTAATTCTCTATGTAAGCATGTAAAGGTATTTTGGAAATGTGGAAAGGAAGAAAACTATAAAAAGGAATATTTATCTAAAGGTCCTATGAAAGGAAAGGGATCTGATGATGCTTCTTCTGTAGGGGAGAAAACCACCACAGATGAAGATGGAAATGTGTACTTGGATTCTTCTGCAGGTACACATGTAGATCATGAGGCATGGTTGATTGAATTTGGTGCATCATTTAACTTCACTCCCCATAGAGAGTGGTTCTGCGAGTATGAGAAATATGATGGTGGTGGCGTCTTCTTAGGGGTTGATAGGAAGGCCAGAATCATTGGACACAGAAAATTCAAGTTGAAGTTGCAAGGTGGAAGGATTCAAACACATCCTAGTGTTTTTCATATTCTTGCATTGGTGAGATATATGATTTTTGTAAGCAAGATGCATTATGTAGCTTTAAAAACAGTTTTCTAGAAATATACTTACAAGATGGTTCAGGGATCATTGGTATTGAGGTGGGGAGTTCACATTGGAAATCTATATAAGAATTTTGTTAGAAACATCATTGATGGGTGTAATAGTTCTGTGGTTCATGAATGTGGGGAAAAAACCCTAGTGGTCTCTCGAGAAAATGCAATGTTATGTAATCAAAGGTTCGGACATATTGGAGAGAAGGGGCTTTGAATACTACATGGTAATGGTAAGGTAGAAGGTATGTCTAATTTCTCTCTAGATTTTGATTTACGGTAACATTGTGTGTATGGGAAGCATAATGCGGTGAGTTTTCCCTCTGCTTCTAAGAGGGCGAGAGGGATATTAGAGCTTGTCCAAAGTGATGTATTTGGACGTATGTCAATTTCATCACTCGGAAAGTATGTCTACTATGTCTCATTTATAGATGACTTATCAAGGAATATATGGATACATTTCCTCGGGAACAGATATGAAGTCGTTGATAGGTTTAAATAATTTAAGGCTTTGGTGGAAAATTAAATAGAGAAGAAGATCAAGGTGTTGAGGAGAGATAATGGTGGAGGGTTCTGCAAGAAAGAATTTGAAGATCCATAAGAAGTGCAGTATAGCATGATGAAAGACTACTCCATAAACACGTTAGAAAAATGGAGTTGTAGAAAGAATGAATAGGAAGTTGATGGAAACGAGAAGAAACATGCTTAATGGCACCAGATTAGGATACGAATTTTGGGCAGTGATAATAGAGACTGCACGTTACCTAGTTAATAGATCACCTTCATCACCATTGGAGGATAATACTCGACATGACGTATGTACTCGTAATGAGCCGTTTATTTAACATTTGACGGTATTTGGCTATGATGCATATGTACATGATCCAAATCAGAAAATAAACAAGTTGGATAGTAAATCTGAAAGGTGCGTCTTTATTGGGTATAAGGATGGTTTAAAAGGTTATATAATTTGGAACCTGGAAACATGGAAGGTTGTGTACAACCAGGATGTGGCATTTAGAGAGCTAAAAGATGTTGTTAAACATGAATTCCAACCAGAGGAACCTCAAAATCTAGAGTTTGAGCTAAAGGAGGAAGAATCAAACTCTACAACACAACAAGAATTAGAAGAGGAAGATTCCCATGTTTGAGAAGATCAGTTTGAGAGATAAGGAAGCCATAAATTTATAGTCTATCTACTTTCTATTCAACATTTTCTCTATCTATTACTGATGATGATCCTAGAATTGTCAAGGAGGTAGTAGATTCAGATGATGGAAAAATTTGGAAGGAGGGAATGGTTGATGAAGTGGCATCTTTGGACAAAAATGAGGCTTGGGATCTGGTGGAGTTGCTGGCTCAAAAACCCATTCGAGGTAACTAGGTGTTCAAGAAGAAGATTAAGGAAAAAGGAAAGATGGAGAAATACAAAGATTGGCTGCTAGAAAAAGGTTATTCCCAGGTGTGAGGAAATGATTTTGGTGATATTTTTTCTCTTATTGCCAAGTTAGCTTCCATTAGATTACTTTTATATGTTGTTTTTGCTTTTGATTTTTAGGTAGAATAGATGGATTTGAAGACAATATTTCTTCATGGGGATCTAGAAGAAGAGATATACATGAAGCAACATGAAGGCTTTGTTGTGAAGGGTAAGAAAGAATTGGTATGCAGGTTTCATGCCTCGAGGTTGGTCAAATTGTAGGACACTTAAACCTGGCCCATAGCCCAGCTTTGACCAAAAATATGACTCGCTCATTTTCCCTCATACGAGCTCAGATTGACAAATCTTTCACAGTGTTGTGATGAGGACGACAAGATCTACGCTTTGGTCTTGGTTTGAGCTTCCATAAGCCCTCTTTGTCCAGCGTGTGTCCCTGGAGCCACCTAGATCAATGCTCCCCACTAAGGAGCTTTTGGTCCTCCAAAGGCATGAAAAATATTATGCAACTTCTTTGCACCTTATCTGCATCACAAGCACCCTGAAAAAGGTCATGCTTCCATCTCCTTCTCCTTTGTTCTTTAGAGCATTAAGCAATGAGCTGACACCTGCAATCTTTGCAACCTATCGTACATTGTTTTTGAAAATTACATGCTTGAGTTTCATGACCAATTAATGACCCAAGCATGCCATACTTTCCACAATTTTATAACACATACTCGGTGGTCAAGTTTACATCAAAATGGAGAAAATACCCGAGCTACGAAAACAAGGTACATATCATTGTTGCTTCAACAAGTGATGGAAAACACGTCATCACTGCATCACATGATTTACAAAAATAAGGCAAAACACTTTTCTTTCCTTGACAAGTGCTGGAAACACAACATCACTTTCATAGTTTATCATGCAACTCTAAACAAGACCAGACATCATTGTTGCTTAACAAGTGATGGAAAACACATCATCAATTTTACATTTTAAAATGCAACAAATGATTACAAAATCACTACCATGACAATCTAAGATATCTAGAAACCATTTTTCAGTTATCCCTATGAATGGTTCATCCCCCTATGGTGGTTTTGCTTGTCGAACAATTGTTTCACCTCGTTCATACACCGAAACTTTGTCTTTAAGGTGCTGCTTTGGATGGAGACTCCAACATGTGGCCCTCGGATGACCACCTCTGTTGCAATGATTGCGATACATTTTCTTCCTCCAAATCTGCTTAGCTTGTTTCTTTACCTTTTGTTGAGATGGTCTTTGATGCCTCCTCATTTTGGGTGTTGTTATTCTTTTCCAACGCTTAGAAAATTTATGGTTATGTAATCCACAAAAGGTATATGTTTTTCAATGCCATGTTTTACGTTCATCATTAACAACATGATTATAATTGAAGTGAACATTTGAATGTCGAGAGTTGTTATACCTTTCCTTGCCGTCATTGGTGTAGGATTAGATTCAACAAAGGGTGTAATAGTAATGGATAACGAGATTTTTATGGTTAAGTAATAATTCGTTAAAGGTGCATGATTGTTAGGAGGTTTAATCATAACTTATATGAATATTAAATCCATAACAGGTAAGGAAAACTATTAGACACATGTCATGGAGGGGTTACTCGTGTAGGTTCAGGGAACCGTTGGTTGGAAGGACAGGGTTGGGTAGTTTTCAGAGGGATGGAGGGCGGTATACGGTATTGACAGGGGGGTTGCGAAAGAACGAGGGTCACACATAAGGTGCAGTAACGATGAGTGAAACCACCTTTTCGGACCCCCCGTCCATCGATAACATTGCAAAGGGCACAAAGGAACGAAAAGCATTGAGGACTATGGAATACCATCGTAAAGGACACACGTATTAGATTGGGCCTGCCATTTATCCTCTCGATGACATAACATATTGTCATTTTTCACTTTTGTTTATATGTGCAAAAAGTTAGGACAAATCTTATATCTCTTTAAAGCATGAATAATAAAGTTTTAATGTTTTTCATCATAATTTTGGAAAGAAAGGCTAGAAACCAAGGGTACATTTAAATGTGTAGACCCTTCTTATTTTCCTTTGGAGGAGATATTTGTCCTAATCTAATTTCTAACCTTCAAACTTAAATTATTAATCCAGCTTAAACAATTGGATCAATAATTTCACCTATCTACATAATTTTAACCAAGTTTAAACAATTTGGTTAAATTATTGTCTAGTCTAACAACAAAAATTCAAATGTGTTTGAGAATGATTATATTGTATGATTCAAACAAATATATATGATTATGGAATTTAAAACAAGGTGCACACAATTCCTAATTTATTTTTCAAAACAAAACTATTTTTCTCCTGGTGGCATTTGAATTTGCATAACTTTCACTCTTTTTCTTTTTACGGGGTTGTTTTCATAATTTTTTTTTTTAATTCTTTTATTATATTTTTATCTTTACATACACTCTTTTCATTTTTTATTTTTATTTTTATTTTTTTTCTTTTGGGAAACATTTGCAACGTGTAATATTAATTACAATTTGATATATTGAAAGAAAATATTCAATCATCATTTCATCCTATCAATCATAGGACTCTAACACAATATTTAGTTATGGGCATCCACTATCACATCAACTCGAACTGTAGCATTAAGAAAAGGATTATAGGAGGTCAGAAATCTTACTATGGGCTTAAAAAATATTGTAAGATGAGTGATCTTTGGGTTTGGAGTAAAATAATTTCCCCTTCGAGACTCTCGTCACCCCTATTATTTTATATGGATGTGAGTATGGGTTTGCACTATATCTAGAGAGTCATGGAGAAGTATTCAAATGAACCAAAAGCAATTCATAACCTACAACCTCAAGACTAATGTACCACTATATACCCTATTCTCTTAATTGAGGATAGCCTTTCCTGTATTGAATGCGTGACTATTTTTAGGTATTTGATGTATAAGAAGAAGTTGTACAACATGGAAGCCAAGAGACTACCAAAAATTTCTTATAACTCTAGTCAAAACCGCCTTGGACTCAATCGAGGGTGGCATAAGGATGCCAAGTCCTAGATCCATCATTGGGAGATAAAGGAGTAGATCATCTTGGGGAATAAGGATAATATTAAAAACATCATTACTTCCAAATTCAAGGATAAGTTGTGGAGTGATAAGGAGTTAGGGGAGAAAAGAAAGTTAAGATACTATAAGGAGGTTATTGACCCCATAGTTGCTAACCATAATTACATTTCTATCTCAATGTGTGCTAAGAAGAGAATGAATATTTCAAGGATTAAAACTAATTTTCATGATCTTTGGAGTAAAATGAGACTTTGTTCTATTCCTAAGATACCTTGCCACGAGAGAATATGCCTTCTTTGCGAAAGTAAGAGAGTTGAGTATGAAAAATACTTTCTCTTGGATTGTACAACCCTTACTCACATCCACTCTCATTTGAAAATCATTTTCCCCATGACCAACCTCCTCAACTTGTTTAGTCAAAAAAACTACAACGACCTACAAACACTTCTTTCCCTCACTTTCTATCACAAAAATACAGTTTTAAACAATCCCAATTAACCACTTCTTTCTTAAGATCTCATAGACCATATCAACCTTAGCGGACGTTAATAGTCATTGTCGTACAATACTTAGATATAAATTAAGCATACTTAATATAATTTAAAGTACCGTAATATAAAAATTTAACATAACAAGGTCACTTTTATCTACTCTATTGAGTTTATGTATTTCAAAATTTACTTTCAATTAAATTTTAAGAATTTTGTTTTAAATAAAAAAATAAAAAATAAAAATTGATCTCTCATATAATAGACCATCAATAAACACAAGGTTATAGATTGTGTACCCATTTGGTGACTAACTTAGTGAGTATAAAATGTTATGAAATAAAATAAAATAAAAATATTTTGATTTTGAAATGAGTTTTGGTTTTTGGGAAAACGGTATTGATAAGCCACAGTATTGGCCTATGGTAGTGTAAGGAACGCTACTAACAATAAACACAATGTCATAGATTGTTTACATAGTTGGTGGGGAACATAATGAGTATAAAAAAGTTATGAAATAAAATTAAAATAAAATATTTTGATTTTGAAATGAGTTCTAGGTTTTTTGGGAAATGGTATTGATAAGCCATGGTACTTGGTCATGGTATTGTAACAACCCTATTTACAAGTTTACAATATCGGTGATGAAATGGGGGTAGTTGTTATACTCAAAATATTAAGTGTTAATGTGAAAAATGTTGGAAAATAAAATCAAAGTAAGACATTTATAAAATATTTTGGTTTTCATTAAAGTTATGTTTTTTTAGCATGGGGTATTGGTAAACATGGTATTGTTCATATATTGTAACAAATTGAAAATTATGACCACTTGGAGAATAGGATTCTTTTTAAATTTTTTATTTTTTAATATAAGTTTTATATTTTAGAATTCAATTTAAAACAACATAAACACAAATCAATTTAAAACCACATAAAAATGATTTTTATTTAGTTATTTCAAAATATTTTGTTTAATGTTTATTTTTTTCCAAAACATTAATAAACTTAATTTATTTAAAAATTGTAAAACCAAGAGAAAGTGAAAACTTTTTGAAAAAAAAAATTAATATAATAATATACATTTAATAAATTCAGCACTTGATAAATTGAAATTTAAAAGATATATAGAGAGAGTTAAAGTATAACTTTAAATTAAGACACCATGAGAGATTTGCCATGCTTAATTTATTTTTATTTAAAAAAAAAAAATTAATTTATATGTGAAATAAAATTTTAGGCATTAATTTTAAACATGTAACCTCAGTATGAAGATAGCTTTAAACCCATGTTTCACTTTAAGGCATCTCATAGGAAAATATGATAATGGAATGTATGAATGTAGAGCACTAATATTATATATTTTGTTATTCTTTTAAATCAAAATTTATAATATTTTGAAAAACTATTGCACGATGTTGATAAATAATTGCAATATTGTAATTAAATTTTCATAATTAATTATTTAAAATAGTTGTTAGTTCTGTAATTTAATTGAGTTTATTTTATGATTTTTTTCTAAAAAAAATAAATGATATAATTTTAATTAAAATATATTTATAATAAAAATATATTTTTATTTAACAAACCAAAAAAATTCATAAACTAATTTAGTTTTTATCTTCCATGGAGTGTAATGTTTAAAAAGTAAATTATAACTATAGATAATTAAAAAACTATATTTTACTTTCTGATCTTTCCCTTCACACGCCAATGATTCAAACAATAAATATACGAGGTATTTGTTTTTATATTTTTCTTATGGTTAAATGGTCTATCTTTATTTTATTAATTAAAATATTTTTTTTTAATGGTTGACGGGGTCAATCTTTAGTTTGTATACTAAAAAATAATAATTATTTTTTTATTTTAACAAGAAATATACGAAGTATATCCATTTTTAAATATTTTTTATAGTTAACGATGTCAATCTTTATTTTACTACCAATTGTCCCAAAAGGTACAAAGAGAGGCCGATAGGATTATTAAATTGGAATTGCAAAATTCAGTTACAGAATGAAATCTGATCTATGAGGAGCTTTGGGGCCTATAGATTACAAGAGAGTAGCAAAAATTTCAGTGAACATGTTAGTGAACATGTTAGTTGCGTACTGATTGGCGGTTGGAGACAAAATTGGTGTTTATACTATTTTGAAATTTTCCACAACTTTTGCAAACATTAGCGTCAAGCGAAAATCAACAAGGGTCCAAAAAACCAAAATATTGTAAAAATCATAAAAATATCCATAAAAATTGGCACACATTGGCTAGGCCAAAACATTAACTTTGTGTATGCACTCTACTCATTTTGTCAAGCATAATATCACTAATCTCAAAATAAATATCTTTGGTTTAATCAGTCTCTTTAGTAAGAAAGTTAGTATAACATCCCACCCAGTGGTCTGTTAATGGTCACAATTACAAAATATTCAAGTCAGTATCATTCCCTTTGTTAAGATCACTTTTTTTCTCAGATAGTACTCCCTTTGTGAGGATACAGTCTCCATCTTCATTCTAAACCATTACTAATTTTCTGTAAGTAAGATAGGTATCAGATTCAGTTGCAAATCAAAAACTTTCTGGGTAGATTACATGATGCTCACAATTTTAGGAGTATGGGAGTAAAATATCTACAGAGCTGATGGATGAAAGATAGATTTTGGAATGATGGGGCTTGGAATAAGTGAGAAGGAATCCTTCCAAGGGCTTCATCGCGATGATGGGAATATGGTTTATAAACATACATTTCCCTTTTCTTGACATAACCTCTGTAAAGGATGTGACAGGAAAGTTCTCCCTCATTCCCCTATGTCAACATAGTTGCAAGCAGCGAGATATGTCAACTCTGTTATGATGTTAACAACCGTAGAGTAGTGCTGCAAAAACTCAGCGGTTACAATGAATTCTTACAGTAATGCCACTGGATAGCAATTTGCAGTACAACTGTTTTTCATGCCACATAGACAGTGCTAAGGCAACCTTACAAGTGGTAAAGAGGGATCCATGAATCTGAACATTTGAGAATATCGAAGATGAGATCTACATGAACTTGCAGAAGGACCTCCCCTGGTCTGCCGGGTGTTATAAGAGTTGCAACTTTGACACTTGTGTGCAACAATGTGAAAATTTACTTCAGAAGTTACTCCACAGTCATTGCATAAGATCCAAACCTGCTCAAATGACCGACGAGAAAGTGGTGAGGTATTTTCTCTCACGCTACTAATGGGCTCTAAAATATGCCTCCAAATTATACCACATTAACATCAGACAACTTACCATTTTGTTCTTGTAATCTTCAGGCATTGGAGTCAAAGCAACGTACATGACAAAAAAAAATAACAGAATCCACTCAAGAAACTTAAAAAATCAATTGCCATTGGACGAAAGAAAATTTCAGAAATATGAGAAATCAAAATTAGCAAGAACACATATAATAAGCTACTCTTTATACAACCCATTGCAAGTTGACTTCAAGATGTTCATCTTGTCGAAAATATCTACCTCTCGGTCAAGTTTCTCTCACAATTTAGACATATCACAGACAGATTTGGAGCACACTGGACAAGCATATCTGGAAAGGACAAACAAACATGTTAGAATGTCAAGACATTTGAAATAAAATTAAAGCTGCTACAAACTGTGACCACAGATCGCTGAAGAAGGTACCATCAATGGGCATATCAGTGCAAGTATATCTAGTATTGTGTAATAGTGTAGGTAGACTGGAAACAAGAGGTTGTGAGCCAGGGCACAAAACAGGCCACATATGAGACTTACTGAAGTGTACCTACAGGATAACGCTTTAGGACAGTATTGACTTACAATTTAAAGGCTTTCCAATTTGCTTTGGCAGAACAAGTCATTGATGGATTAGACAGGGCAGTTATGACAATGAAGAAAGGTGAAATTGCCATCGTGACTATATTTCCTGAATATGGGTATAAAGACACCCAAACTCAGAGGGACCTAGCAGTTGTGCCACCACATTCAACCCTTATATATGAAATTGAGCTGATTTCGTTCATCAAGGTATGGCTACTTATCCCAGTATAATGAAGCTTCTTTCATCTTGAAGATTTTCAATTGTATCTCATATATCTTATCCGGTTCTGTAAATAGGAAAAGGAGTCATGGGACATGGACACGGCTGAGAAGATAGAGGCTGCTGGAAAGAAGAAGGAAGATGGGAATGCATTATTCAGAGCTGGTAAATATTTAAGGGCCTCAAAAAAATATGACAAGGCAATCTTATCCGGTTCTGTAAATAGGAAAAGGAGTCATGGGACATGGACACGGTTGAGAAGATAGAGGCTGCTGGAAGGAAGAAGGAAGATGGGAATGCATTATTCAAAGCTGGTAAATATTTAAGGGCCTCAAAAAAATATGACAAGGCAAGTTGTTGGCCAACATTTATAGATAGATATTGGAATTAAATCTCACAGAAATCTGGGTATATTCTGACCTATTGTGTAAAGATACATAAAGTCCATAGAAGGCAGGGTACATGGTGACATTTTGTTTTTAGTTTATTAATAAGCTATATAGTAAGTAAACGAAAGGTATATTTTAATATAGGGACTTGTAGAGGTTTCTAGAATACACTCTGATTGTCTGGAGAACATCAACTATTCTCCTTGTCTGCAGGCTGCAAAGTGTATTGAATATGACAATGCATTCAGTGAGGATCAGAAACAACAAACAAAGGCTTTAAAAGTCACATGCAATCTAAATAATGCAGCCTGTAATCTTAAATTAAAGGAATACAGAGAAGCTGCTAAATTGTGCTCAAAGGTACATGGCCATTAGTTGATTCATTCCTTTCATTTGGAACAAATTTTCTTAACCATTGCTTATGCTGGTAGACTATTTGCAGGTGTTAGAGGTTGACTCTAAAAATGTGAAAGCCTTATATAGAAGAGCACAAGCATATATTGAGACGGCAAATCTAGATCAAGCAGAGTCTGATCTAAAAAGGCACTTGAAATTGATCCAAGCAACAGGTGCGTAAAATCATCAGTGTCTTTCCAGTCATGCCTTTGAAATTTTCATTTCATACCTTTCTGGGAATGCTATGCCGCGTTTTCAGACTTTTTTCTGTTCCACAAAAGGAGTTGTTTTGGAAGTTTTGTTTGGAAAAATCTGCAATCTATGGTTTTGGAGGGAAGCAACATATTTCTGTAGGATAGGTCTTCAATCTATCCTTTCAGGTCACTAATTATTAGCTTATATACAAGTTGCACCTCACTCTTATACATCACAAAGGAAAACGTTGTTTTTTTTTCTTCCCCTTCATTAGTGCCAGGGCATGCAAATTGATGTTTATTTTGTTTCCATCTGACAGGGATGTGAAGATTGAGTACAAGACACTGAAAGAGAAACAAAAAGAATACAACAAAGAAGAAGCTAAATTATTTGGCAACATGTTTAACAGGATGAGCAGGTTGGAGGCATAATAAAAATTTATTGTAGAGACATAATTCTAAGTGCACTTGCTATCCAGGGTATCTTCTGAATTTCATTAATCTCCTTAAATTTTACCGGTGCATGTGTGAGAATCTAGCTTTCAACCAATGTTGTTAAAGAGCAAAATTTGAGTCTAGTGATATTCAAACTGGAAAGCAAAAATAGCATGGCACTGAGGTAGAATATGAAAGATGACGTATTTGCCTCTAGTGAGATTCAAACTGGAAAGCAAAGCAAGCATGGCACTGAGTTCGGATAGGTGAAAAAAGATAAGATGACATATTTGCTTGGAATAAGCCATGAAAGCATACGTTAATAGGGATTATCTTTTCTATCTTTTTGATTTGAACTTTTAATTATATTCCCACATGAGAGAGTGATAAATAATTCTAAAGTTGGCTTAATACATAAAAGCTTTTATAAAAAGGCATCGGCGAAGATGCACGGTGTACATTCAGCATGAAGATCATGTACTGTGATAATAGTTGATAGAAGAAACCTGGACATGTCTTGTGTCTAGGTGCAGATTTTTATGATACGTGGTCTGTTTCTCCTAATGTTTCTTTTATTGGTTGCCATAAATGTATACAGGTGGCTATTATGGGATATGTGTGCTGTGGGGTGGGTTTTGAATGGTGAATGAGGCAGGGTTTACTGGTAGAATGTCCGGCAGGGGGATACCTTCCCAATACAGTTGGGAGAGATCCCACTAAGTAATTGTGGGATAAATTCATATAGGTCAATGTTAAAAACTGAGAAGTATCATTTGGCAGGGACCCTGTAAATGAATTCTGGCTCAGATCAAGAGCTTCCATATAATTTCCCCATGTCCGCATCATAGACAAATCCCCAGATAAATTGTTATCACTCAAATCCACTACTGCACAGATTCCGAATTTTATTGGCAATGTACCAGATAGTGCATGTGAAGAAAGGTTGAGCACCTTAAGATTTGTCGTTGCAATATTGTTTACATTGCCTGTGATATAAAATGACAAAAATGAATTAGTAGTTTACAGAGAACAGAATCCAGATATCTGTTGTTTGACTCCTTTTAGAGTCAAATAACCATGGAAAGATTATCATAATAAATGTAGTAACCACTATCTAATCATCCATCATGTAAAGTCACATTATAATTTATATGCAGCCATGAAAATGAATGGCAAATAGTTTGCGCCGCTGAGAATAGTTCGATCCACAATGTTTATTAGGGTCGAGTAACATAGAATAATGGATAATGACAAATTAGTGATAAAGGAAACTATTACAAAATCCAACTCTCAGCATTCATGGACGCTAAAGTTTCCTGTCACTTATTAATTCATCTATGCCGGTAGGATCTACATGCAGTGAAAAAAGAGATTTGACTTCATCAAAATTGGACAACTGACCACTCCATGATTAGTTACAAAGACACACAATAAACTACCATAGAGCACCGTATAGTCAATTAATGATAAGGATAATAAAAATGAACATCGATATCCAAGAGAATCCCAAACCATACACTTCTCAGTGTTTGATGACAAATAAAGTTGCTCGATTTTAACCCAGAGACTTCTATAACATTAAAAGTACCCTACAACGGGACACATATAAGGACAGTTCATAAGACAAACTATCGTAAATACAGCTCCCCAAGATGACAGAAGCTAACATTCCCTATCACTCAGTAATTCACCCATCACAATAGAATGTATGTTGCAGGTGTGTTCTGATCGTGTGTAAATTTGAAAATTGAAATAATGAATAGGTAAATACCAACATGAAATTAGCACAGGAAAAGCTACGTTGTCAAACAAATAATTTATTAAATACCTACATAGACGTAATAAATTCCAAAAAAGACCAACAATGGTAATCCCAGCACTCTTGCAAAATTTTTGCATGGCAATACGACCAACTTCACATGCAATATTGTTTACATTAAAATAAAGTTTACTCAAATTCACATTAAAAAGTAATGAAGATAAACTGTAACAAGATGATGCCTTTTATGCTTTGGGTCGAGAAATTATGATAAGAATAATGAGAGAACACACTAACAGGGTTTTTTTAATTAATTTGACCCTCTCCCTTGAGAGATTGGATCTGATTTTAGAGAGGGATGACTTGGAATATGCCATGTCTTAACCGGACCATGTAGGATTTATGCACCAAGGGCAGAGCAGCAAACTCCCAAGATATGGAGAGAAAGTGGGTACCCAATAAATATGGACTCGCATTTGCAGGTTCTGTATGTCGGAACCTTAGAAGACCATTTCATCCTTAAATGCCCTGTCTTTATGACCGGCCGGAAACTTCTCTGAGGCAGATCTATCTGCACCTCTAACTCCAGACTCTTTACTTCCTACTTGCAACATATTGATGATTCCAAACAGAAGAGGCATCAAGAACAAAACTCCAATATCAGGTCAGACAGGCTGCGTAGACTTCAATATATAAAACCAATGGATGGGAAGAATTGCATTACACACTTCTTCTTGACCTTGGATGTTAGAAGATTAACAATTGATAGCCATGTTGATATCGAGCTTCTTCATTGTCCTTCGAACCCTTGTTCTTTTTGCCCATTGGGCTCTCTAGGGTTTGATGATATCTGTTTCAGCACTCCATTGTAGTCGTTTATTTCTTTTATCATTCTCACAGATATTATTAAATTACCGACTCTTTTAACACTTAATTCAGCTTCCCAATGCCTTTTCATCTTTGCAGTTTTTATAATGCTGTTGGAAATTTGTGGCAACTAGTGGCAATTGATATTAAAATTAAAAGTAAAATTGAATGTCCACCTAGAGTCTACCATTTCAAAAATCAAATTACACTGGGATCTCTCAAGCAATTTGTTAAGCTAAGTAATTATAAATTTGACTAAATTCTTGAGCTGTTTTCTTTTTCTTAGCGTAATGCACCTAATGACTTAATTCAAAAATTCTGCCTTGATACAATACTTGGATATACAGGTCTATGTGAAGCTGCTCTAAATCAATATTACAAACAATACAAGAAAAATCCAAAACATGGCTGCACAAAGAAAGTACCCGAAAGATTGTTGTGGCTGAGATCCAGTTCACTCAAGACCAAAGAACCTTCCATAAAAAGCGCACCCGGTAAAGGTCCAGAAAACTCGTTATTGCTAAGGCGCAAGATCTCGAGGCTATAAATAAAGTTGAAAGACGGAAGTTGTCCCGAGAACCGATTGTTGCTGATATCGAGAACCTTCAAATTTTCAAAAGGAATTGCGCCCTTATAAGCCAAGCTTCCGTTGAGCTGATTGCTACTGAGATTGAGATGCTGAAGCGAGTATATAAGGCCGGACACAATCGGCCACATAGAAGGCAAGGGTCCAGAGAGCTCGTTGTTGCTAAAATCAATGTATTCCGCAGACTGCAACAGCATGAGACCACTGTCAATAGGACCGCTAAGCTTATTCGAATGCAAATATAGCTGGCGCAGCTCTCTAAGGTTCTGGAAACCCTTGGGGATTATGTCGGTCAGATTGTTTGATGACAGGTTCAGGTAAATTAGGCGTTGCATAGCAATTAGGGCACTGGGAATTCTTCCATAGAAATAATTATTCGAAATATCAAAATACTGGAGGGAAGACATTGAACTCAGCTCGGCTGTGAGCTTACCGGATAAGCAGTTTGCAGGAGGAAACCAATAAAAAAGCCATGAAATCAATCAAATGGTAAATAGAAAAGCGAGCCGGCTCTGTTCTCGAACCCGGCAGCGGCACAGGCACAGGAACAGGAACAGAACCAGCAACAGACTCTGCCGCTTTCTTCTCATCGTGACGATCTGGATCTCTATTCGGGGATCCTCTCTCAACAGGTGACGGGTTCGATTCCTGATCCCGTCGTCCTATCCGGTCGCTCTGAATTCCCTCGCTCTTGTCGATTTCGCAGACAGTTTCGATCCGTTGATGCTTAGCCGGCGAGCACCACGCCACCGTCTCGGCGCCATCTGGAGCCGCTTCAGTAAAACTACCCGCCTCTCCGAACCCGCCTTCGAATCTTCTCCAGCCTTAAGCCTAAGTAACTCGGATTCAAGCGACCTGCAAAACACCCAAAGCCAAAAGCTCTGTTTCGACTTCAAGCCCTCTGAAGCGGCTCTAACAATGGTGGATGACTCAGCTGAGGGGGTGTCGGAGAAGGCCGTGGGCAGAGAGGAACTGAGGAGGGTTTTCTCGACCTTCGACAAGAATGGCGACGGGCTTATCAGCAAACGGGAGATGAAAGAGTCCTTTGATAATCTCAGGCTGTGCGTGGGCGAAGAGGAATTGGCCTCCACGATTCGAACCGTGGACGTCAATGGCGACGGGTACGTGGATTTTGATGAGTTCGTTTCGCTGTACGAATCGATGAGTGGTAAGCGAGGGGGAGAAGAAAAGGCGGATTATGAAGACGCGGGTCTGGCGGACGCGTTTGGCATTTTCGACACAGAACCGCACAAACCGCTCGCCACCTGTCAACATGAATGAAAGGAATCTCACGCCACGTGTCAATATGAGAATGAAAGGGACGACGAAGGTCCCTTTCAAAAGAAAGGCCTATCGGCCTAATTAATTCAAATAAAATATATATATATATTTTTTTACCGTTGATAGGGTCAATCTTTAGATAAGAATAAGAATTATTTTCATCTTAATTTAAAATGGACCAATTGTTTTGCTTGAACACCTACTTTTTTGTTTACTATTTGCAATAAATAGTTAAATAATCTCACCAAAAAGAGTTTTTTACCGGAAAACAGATTGACTTTGTCCTTACAAAATTTTTCCTTCATTTGAAAGTAACGCTTTGTTAGTGGTGACCCGCCAGTGCTATAAAAAGAGAACTAAGCTCTGTAAGAAGATAACTATATCGGGAGCTTCTGATTCTCGGGTAGCTTGTGATACAGAAGCTCTGTCTGTCTCGGGTAGCCGTATCACAAGCTTTGTAAGTCTCTCGGTAGCTTGTGATACACAAGCTTTGTAAGAAGAGAATTGTTTCGGGTAACGGAAATCATTTGCAAACATGGGCGATGTTGACGGGTCAACTGGTGGAGAAGCTTTGAATGGTGCTCCAAGGATCCGTGTAAGGGCTCGTCAAGGTCAATCTACGGATCCTCACAGTGTAGCTGAACGGGTGAGAAAATAGTCTGAAACTCCTCCTGTTTCAAATCTTTTGGTCTCGTGACTGTTTTGACGTTTTTTTTTTTACTATCTCGCAACAACGTTGTCAGAGAATTGCACAAAAATTGAAAGCTTTGCATAAGCTCGTTCCGAATGCTAAGAAGGTAAGAAGGTACAGTAAAATAGGCATTCCTAAATGAGGTATTAATTTAGTGATTTTTTTTTAAGTAATAGAATAGCAAATCCGTGAAGGTAAGAGCATGCATTCATCGTTGTTAGTTCCTAATGTGATTCCTACCCTATTTGTGGATGAACACTGTGGCTTTTACTACTAGGCTCAACCTTTCGTGTTTTCGTGTTGTTTTAAGTTCTTTTGATTTTTGTTCTTTAAATTACATTGATGGAACGATCGCTAAATTTGCTGTTATATATGTGCAGACTGACAGAGCATCAATGCTGGATGAAATAATTGAGTATGTCGAACTTCTGCAGATGCAAATAAAGGTTGTTCCCCAATCTCTTGCAAGATTGAATTTCTGCAGCTTATTATAAGCTCAGTGCTTGTTCTCAAAGCTCAGCTGTTCTGCAGGTTGTGAGCGCCAGTAAGCTTGGCAGTGTTGGTTCGTTTGGGCCTCTAACTCCGAATGTTGCAGCTAAGGTACATGCCTCATTGTTGATTTTTACTGCTACTAGTAATATAAATTACTGGAACAGACACGTGTGTTTTACTTTGTTGGCTGATGCTATTTTTTTCGGTTTGCAAGGCATCAGCGAGTCTGCTTCAACCTGGTGGCTCGCTATTTGACGAAGGCCGAGAGTTTGAGAACAATATTGTGAAGTTCATGGAGAGGGATATGAATGGAGCTATGGAGTACTTGCAAAGTAAAGGGCTCGATTTGATTCCACTTGCACAGGCAAGGGCTCTCTTTGATTCGATATCTAATGAAGGTCGTAACCTAGGGGGGCTCGGATCATCTCGGTCTCAGGTTTCTATTGACAAGCTAAACACGGAAACTAACGCTAGTTGTTCACGTGTTCTTGGAATGGGATCTGTTGGATCTGGCAACGATTTAAGTTCAAAGGGAAACGAAGCGATAAAGAAAGGAAAAGGATTAGTTCCCACCCATGAGTCAAATGGAGTAGATTCGGTGATAATATCTTGCTTGTGCAAGATTATGGAAAAGGAATAGGGAAGGTTGATTTTGGCTGTGATTTAAACGCTAGTTAGCTGGTTGTTGGCAATCTGTTTTTGAAAATTGTTATACCGTATGCAATGTCTCAGTTATGGGGGTTATATTAAAAGCGAACTTGCAGTGGGTCATTGCATAAGACATTTGTAGAAATGGATAGAGTTGAGTGAATAAAGAATGGTTTTTAAATTGTTATATTTTATGGTTGACAAATGTTAGATAAGGCTAAATGTTGTCCTGATGCATGTGTTATACTTAACACATACTTGTGTTTTTTAAATTGGTTAAGGCTTTGTATGGACTTAATTAAGCATGTTGTGTATGGTATGAAAACTTAACTGAATACCTTCTCAAGTTGAATTATAAGTTATTATATGATGCAACTCTTTTTGTTAAGAAATTGGAAAGTCAGTTGTGTATTTAGATGATTTGATGATAATAGGAAACAATTATGACAGACCTAGCATTAGTTAAAAGAGATCTATTCAAAGATTTTGACTCCACATATTTGGGTTTATTACATTATTATTTAGTGTTTGAAATTGATCACAAACCCAAATATATTTTCATTTCTAAAAAAAAGTATATTGGACAGTTATTGCATAGATCTAAAGTATATTGCACAACTATTGCATAGATTTGGGATGCCTATCATTACTATGGAACAGAGTTTGAAGCTGACTTCCATTAAAGGAAGTATGTTTCAGGATCCAACCAAGTAAATGCAAGTTGTTGGAAGTTTTAATTTTATAACCTCACATAGCTTTTATTGTAGGATACTTTCCAGGTCCATGCACAACCCCCTTGTGAAGGTCATTGGAATGCAACTAAGTGAGTGTTCAAGTATTTGGAAGGCAGTCAAACATATGACATCAAATATTCTAAAGTTGTAGATCTCCATCTCACTAGCTATTCAAATTCTCATTTTGATAGAGATAAGGGGAATGGACTCTCTACTTCTAGTTATTTGATGAGTCTTGGAACCCCAACCATCAGTTGAATATCACCCAAGCAATCTGTTAGTCATGATTCTACAACCAAAGCCGAATATGTTGCAATAGCCCAAGCTACAAAAAGAATCATTTGGCTTCAATATATACTATGACACCTGGTAGTTTTCCTATAGAAAACATCTTTTGTTGGTTTTACATTATTAACTAAATAGGTGACCACTTTAGCTTTGGCTTACCCATTAATTCCCATGTCTGCATTGTCAATTTCCTATAGAAAACATCTTTTGTTGGTTTTACATTATTAACTGGTGACCACTGTAGCTTTGGCTTACCCATTAATTCCCATGTCTGCATTGTCAATACATTAGCATTAGATTTCAGATCCAGAATCACTTGATCCATCTCATATACTCCTATCTGTGCACTAAGCTTCATCTCTGTTTAGGTCCTTTTTTGTTGATGCAAATGATTGACAATGAGCATCTCAATCCGTAGTGTTTCTTCGGGTTCACATGAATCTATCAACTCCTAAAGTGCTTCTACAACCTTTTGATCTCTTAACAATTTCATACAAGTTTGTAGAAAATTTTTAAAATACCTACTTGATTTGATGTTTCTTTTTCTTGTGTCAAAGCTAGATCATTTGTCACACCTCAGTTCTATGTTGAATATCATGACATGTCAGAATTACTCTTTTTGATGGAGATTTGGTTGTGCACTAGAGGTCAAAGCTCCAAAATCCATAAAATTTCACCTTGCTTCCATAAATAATTCTTTTTCTTTATGAATATAAAAATCATGATCCTTTTCAATAATCTTTCTAAGCCATGTGCTTTCAAATTCTTTCTTTCCATCTATTTTATCATTTCTAGTTGCAACTCCACTTCTAGTGACAATCTATTTTATCATTGCGAGTTGCAACTCCACTTCTAGTGACAATACTAATTCTAGGTTCTTTGGCTCTCCTTCAATAATCATCATTTGAATATTTTGTGTTGGCTTCCATTCATTTTTTTCTTGCATCTTTTCAATAATTAAAGGACATTATTCAATTACATGGTCAAAGGATTTACAACACTTTCATGTCATTGTGGGATTCTAACAATCTCTCACAAAATGACCTGGCTGGCCGTAGTTATAGAAAATGATCTATCCATGTCCTTTACCAGCTCCACCACCTAAATCTATTCCTTGGTAACATCATCAACCACTATGCTGTCCATTGTCCTATTCCCCGTGTTCTTTTGCTTTCATTTTGTAAGTGTCATTGTTGCACCCCATCATTAGTTAGTAAGCTCAACAATTATTCTCATCTTGTCCTACTGATTTATAAAATTTGCAGTATTGATTCCTGGCAGTCTATATATATTTTTGTAACAAGTAACAATCTTCTAAATGATGTTCACCTCTAGTCTTACATATGTAGCACCTTAGGTTGGATACTGGGTTCAGAGGATTAGGTGCTCCACCAGCCATGTAATTCCTGAAGATAGGGCATTCTTCTTTAGAATGGCCCTCTGATATGAATTTTGTACACCATACTTCTTCTCTAGCTTCTTTTCTTTTATTGATGTCTTGTAAATGGAGGGTTAGGTTTGATCTCTTTCAACTCAGTGATACACTGCTACTTGGACTTAGACTTCTTAAGCTATCTTATTAGTGTTGTTTAAATATCTGCTAACATTTTGTTATGATTATTTGAATACTTCATATACCATGGAAATGCTCTATCTCAGAATGTCATAACATGATACACTTTCTTTATATTCTCATTGTTGATTTACTTTGTTGTCCATACTACTTCACTTGAAAACCAAAATTGTTACAGATCCTCCAATACAACTCCTTTGAAAATGGATAGCATAATATGATTGACCATTATTCGTCCTAGAGGGGGATGGGGAGAAGTAAGGTGAGGGGGATGGGGAGTAGGAGGGGGAGGGGATAGCCAAAAACACCCTGGTTATTACTGGATTTTGGCTTCTCCCAACTCTCTGGAAGGGTGAATAATCTAGATTTACATGAGGGTTACCAGGGAGACTTTCTTCACTTTCAGATTAACTCAAAACAGGGCTATAATCAGCCTCTATGAATGTCTTCAGATCTTGTCCACTAGATATGTTTTTGGTATGTACTCTATATCTCTTTCTACTGTGTGTTGTTCTAATATCTTGCTCAGATTTATTCCCTTTTCTTCCAAATGTAAGTAAACTAGAAATCTCATTGCCTTTTTCACATAGAAGCATTTGAATCCAAATTTTGGTAGATTTCAAATACTTACATCAAATTCCTTTGAATAATCATCGTTCCACATTGTTGTAGGAAATAGTGGAGTCTACTACAAAATTAGTAATGAATCCTCCCAAGTTATTAATCCAGAAATCTAAAGCCCTTGAAATCCTCTTGTAAGTGCTCTTAGGTCGATGTATTAATTCACGAGCCCACATCATAGGTTCTTCATTTCTTCCTTTTAGTCAACCACAATATGCACTCATAAAGCTCAGCAGGAAATGATGGGAAGAAAATTTCATATTGGTCTGTAAAAATATACTTCTATAACCAAGCTTCAGCTATGAGACAAGCGTTTCTGTTTTATCAATCCACAAATTCTCACTCTTTTATTTCTATATATTCTTGAATTTATTTCTTTGTAGGGTGCCACATCCGTATCCTTCAAATAAATAGCAGTCTCAGTAATAGAACAATTGGTTTGGGCTGACCTAGGTTCAATGTATATTGCATAGCAACATAATCCTAAATAACTTTCCATTTTGGCAATGACTTACAAGAAAATCGTAGTCTCACCTGAAGTGACTTTGGGAGGATGTAGAACCAAGTTTCTGCAATATTGCAGGATGTGGATATGCAGTATTATTATGTTTCCTTATTATTTTCATTCATAAATCACTTCTCTGCATTATATTAAACACTTAAAGATGTCATATAAAACCATAAACCATTATTGAAATGAAGTAAAATGCAAATGTAATAATTAAAACTCTAAAAGAGATAATAAGAAAATATACACATGAAGACATCAAATTACAATGGTTCACTCCAATGTGGGGCTACTTCCACAAGAACGTGGGGCTACTTCCACAAGAACTATAGTACAACAAAAAGTTATTGGTTTGTGCACTAAGCTGCAGGCAATCTGCACACTCAACTACAAACACATACCTATGTGCACTCTGTTGGAGAGCCTCTCCTTTACCACAAAACTACAAATCAAAATAATTTAGGCATAAACATTGAATACAAATATAGATAGAATGATTTTATTCTTATTATTTTACCCTATATGTACTATTACATCTGAGGGTTACTATTACATCTGAGGGTTACAATAAGGATGGTCCAAATACCATGGACTTCCTAAAACAAGTAACTATGGCCCAAAATCCCATTGTCCTTTACAACCTCATGTGATTTTATAAAATGAGGGGCTTTGACCCATTTTTACAACCTTATACCATGCGGTATGTTTTAAGTGATCCACTTTGCTTCTTGCTACTCTATTGTGCCCTTGGCTGCACACTCCACTATGCCCTGAGCTCCAAAAAATGCAAAGTGTTTACCAAGGTCTAGGCCAAGTTGGGTTGTGCCCAACAATGTGCACATGGAAGGATGATGTGGGCATATGACATGAATCATAGGGCATAGTGGTACCACAACCCAACAATGTGCACATGGAAGGATGATGTGGGCATATGACATGAATCATAGGGCATAGTGGTACCAAGGTTGCAGCCAAGTGGAAGGTGATGTAGAGGTAACCGTGAGATTTGATGTTAGGATGGTCCCTGTCAAGAGTTAAGTGGTGTTGGATTCTTCAGAATTCCTGATACTAATATATCTCAACAAATTTGTCAATTGATGGGAATATATACATGAATGGAAGTTCATCGATCAAGTAAGGTGAGCTGTATTGAATGGATTCCCCATGCATTTCCAAGGGACTTGTAGATTAGAGAATGAGGAGGTGGAACATCAATTAATGGAGTGGAGCCATATAATAGATGGTGTGCCACTTGGTTTTTAGCTATTTTAATATCATGAGGCTTGTTCATCCATATAAATGTGACCCATCAACAATAACAAAACATAAAATCCTATTATTTACAAGAGAGTGGTTATCCTATTATATAATATTGTAATAAAAGAGTTTGTTGGTTTTACATTATTAACTAAATAGGTGACCACTTTAGCTTTGGCTTACCCATCAATTCCCATGTCTGCATTGTCAATTTCCTATAGAAAACATCTTTTGTTGGTTTTACATTATTAACTGGTGACCACTGTAACTTTGGCTTACCCATTAATTCCCATGTCTGCATTGTCAATACATTAGCATTAGATTTCAGATCCAGAATCACTTGATCCATCTCATATACTCCTATATGTGCACTAAGCTTCATCTCTGTTTAGGTCATTTTTTGTTGATGCAAATGATTGAAAATGGGCATCTCAATCCCTAGTGTTTCTTCGGGTTCACATGAATCTATCAACTCCTGAAGTGCTTCTACAACCTTTTGATCTCTTAACAATTTCATACAAGTTTGTAGAAATTTTTTAAAATACCTACTTGATTTGTTGTTTCTTTTTCTTGTGTCAAAGCTAGATCATTTATCAGAGCTCAGTTCTGTGTTGAATATCATGACATGTCAGAATTACTCTTTTTGATGGAGATTTGGTTGTGCACTAGAGGTCAAAGCTCCAAAATCCATAAAATTTCACCTTGCTTCCATAAATAATTCTTTTTCTTTATGAATATAAAAATCATGATCCTTTTCAATAATCTTTCTAAGCCATGTGCTTTCAAATTCTTTCTTTCCATCTATTTTATCATTGCTAGTTGCAACTCCACTTCTAGTGACAATCTATTTTATCATTGAGAGTTGCAATTCCACTTCTAGTGACAATACTAATTCTAGGTTCTTTGGCTCTCCTTCAATAATCATCATTTGAATATTTTTTGTTGGCTTCCATTCATTTTTTTCTTGCATCTTTTCAATAAGTAAAGGACATTATTCAATTACATGGTCAAAGGATTTACAACACTTACATGTCATTGTGGGATTCTAACAATCTCTCACAAAATGACCTGGCTGGCCCTAGTTATAGAAAATGATCTATCCATGTCCTTTACCAACTCCACCACCTAAATCTATTCCTTGGTAACATCATCAACTACTATGCTGTCCATTGTCCTATTCCCTGTGTTCTTTTGCTTTCATTTTGTAAGTGTCATTGTTGCACCCCATCATTAGTTAGTAAGCTCAACAATTATTCTCATCATGTCCTACTGATTTATAAAATTTGCAGTATTGATTCCTCCCAGTCTATATATATTTTTGTAACAAGTAACAATCTTCTAAATGATGTTCACCTCTACTCTTACATATGTAGCACCTTAGGTTGGATATTGGGTTCAGAGGATTAGGTGCTCCACCAGCCATGTAATTCCTGAAGATAGGGCATTCTTCTTTAGAATGGCCCTCTGATATGAATTTTGTACACCATACTTCTTCTCTAGCTTCTTTGCTTTTATTGATGTCTTGTAACTGGAGGGTTAGGTTTGATCTCTTTCAACTCAGTGATACACTGCTACTTGGACTTAGACTTCTTAAGCTATCTGATTAGTGTTGTTTAAATATCTTCTAACATTTTGTTATGATTATTTGAATACTTCATATACCATTGAAATGCTCTATCTCACAATGTCATAACATGATACACTTTCTTTATATTCTCATTGTTGATTTACTTTGTTGTCCATACTACTTCACTTGAAAACCAAAATTGTTACAGATCCTCCAATACAACTCCTTTGAAAATGGATAGCATAATATGATTGACCATTATTCTTCTTGGAGGGGGATGGGGAGAAGTAAGGTGAGGGGGATGGGGAGTAGGAGGGGGAGGGGATAGCCAAAAACACCCTGGCTATTACTGGATTTTGGCTTCTGCCAACTCTCAGGCTGGAAGGGTGAATAATCTAGATTTACATGAGGGTTACCAGGGAGACTTTCTTCACTTTCAGATTAACTCAAAACAGGGGTATAATCAGCCTCTATGAATGTCTTCAGATCTTGTCCACTAGATATGTTTTTGGTATGTACTCTATATCTCTTTCTACTGTGTGTTTTTCTAATATCTTTCTAAGATTTATTCCCTTTTCTTCCAAATGTAAGTAAACTAGAAATCTCATTGCATCTATAAAACTCCTTTTTCACATAGAAGCATTTGAATCCAAATTTTAGTAGATTTCAAATACTTACATCAAATTCCTTTGAATAATCATCGTTCCACATTGTTTTAGGAAATAGTGGAGTCTACTACAAACTTAGTAATGAATCCTCCCAAGTTATTAATCCAGAAATCTAAAGCCCATGAAATCCTCTTGTAAGTGCTCTTAGGTCGATGTATTAATTCAAGAGTCCACATCATAGGTTCTTAACCTTTATTATATTTCTTCCTTTTAGTCAACCACAATATGCACTCATAAAGCTCAGCAGCAAATGAAGGGAAGAAAATTTCATATTGGTCTGTAAAAATATACTTCTATAGCCAAGCTTCCTCTGTGAGACAAGCGTTTCTGTTTTATCAATCCACAAATTCTCACTCTTTTATTTCTATATATTCTTGAATTTATTTCTTTGAAGGGTGCCACATCCGTATCCTTCAAATAAATCGTAGTCTCAGTAATAGAACAATTTTTTGGCTTGGTCTGGGCTGACCTAGGTTCAATGTATATTGCATAGTAACAAAATCCTAAATCACCTTCCATTTTGGCAATGACTTACAAGAAAATCGTAGTCTCACCTGAAGTGACTTTGGGAGGATGTAGAACCAAGTTTCTGCAATATTGCAGGATGTGGATATGCAGTATTATTATGTTTGCTTATTATTATCATTCATAAATCACTTCTCTCCATTATATTAAACACTTAAACATGTCATATAAAACCATAAACCATTATTGAAATGAAGTAAAATGCAAATGTAATAATTAAAATTCTAAAAGAGATAATAAGAAAATATACACATGAAGACATCAAATTACAATGGTTCACTCCAATGTGGGGCTACTTCCACAAGAACGTGGGGCTACTCCCACAAGAACTATAGTACAACAAAAAGTTCTTGGTCTGTGCACTAAGCTGCAGGCAATCTGCACACTCAACTACAAACCCATACCTATGTGCACTCTGTTGGAGAGCCTCTCCTTTACCACAAAACTACAAATCAAAATAATTTAGGCATAAACACTGAATACAAATATAGATAGGATGATTTTATTCTTATTATTTTACCCTATATGTACTATTACATCTGAGGGTTACATCATTACAATAAGGATGGTCCAAATACCATGGACTTCCTAAAACAAGTAACTATGGCCCAAAAGCCCATTATCCTTTACAACCTCATGTGATTTTATAAAATGAGGGGCTTTGACCCATTTTTAAGACCTTATACCATGCAGTATGTTTTAAGTGATCCACTTTGCTTCTTTCTACTCTATTGTGCCCTTGGCTGCACACTCCACTATGCCCTCAGCTCCAAAAAATGCAAAGTGTTTACCAAGGTCTAGGCCAAGTTGGGTTGTGCCCAACAATGTGCACATGGAAGGATGATGTGGGCATATGACATGAATCATAGGGCATAGTGGTACCACAACCCAACAATTTGCACATGGAAGGATGATGTGGGCATATGACATGAATCATAGGGCATAGCGGTACCAAGGTTGCAGCCAAGTTGAAGGTGATGTAGAGGTAACCGTGAGATTTGATGTTAGGATGGTGCCTGTCAAGAGTTAAGTGATGTTGGATTCTTCAGAATTCTTGATACTAATATATCTCAACAAATTTGTCAATTGATTGGAATATATACATGAATGGAAGTTCATCGATCAAGTAAGGGAAGCTGTATTGAATGGATTCCCCATGCATTTCCAAGGGACTTGTAGATTAGAGAATGAGGAGGTGGAACATCAATTGATGGAGTGGAGCCATATAATAGATGGTGTGCCACTTGGTTTTTAGCTATTTTAATATCATGAGGCTGGTTCATCCATATAAATGTGACCCATCAACAATAACAAAACATAAAATCCTATTATCTACAAGAGAGTGGTTATCCTATTATATAATATTGTAATAAAAGAGTTTTTGGTTTGAGTATCATATGTTAGGAGGTTAGAATAATACTATCAATTGCTTTATGTTGAAACTATTGAATTTGATAAGAACATGAATATGGTGTACTAAGTGATCTGGTGAAGGTTTCAATGTACTAGGGACGTGGAATTACACCATCATGGGCATGAAATGCCTCATTTTTTCAGTAAAGTAGTGTTACAAATACTACATCAAGTTTGGAGGAAAATATTCAAGTTGGCACAACATTTCATCTAGAAATCATATTCAAATGAAATTTATATCATTAGAAATATCTAGAGGATTACAAATTGACGGTGGTGTTAGAAAGGAATACTAGTGTAATTAAAGAAAGAGAAGAATATTTTGACAACCTTATCTCCATAATTTCACCTTGGCCGTTGGGCTTGGACACCATACATCCATAATCAATTGTTAGGGGCTAGGTTGTTTTATAGATAGTATTCCCAAATTTTTACATCATGTACTTGAGTATATAGCTCCTTTTCACACATAGGGTACATGAGAACTATCCCATGAAACCCATAATAATATTAACATGTAGGTTTTCCTCCCTACATCAAGACTTTTGTCATAACATAGCCACTCACATCAATATCCACTTCAAGGGATAATAGAAGTTTGATAATGCAATATTTTGTGCTTGATTGATTTTATTCTTTGACTCCTCAAAGGCCTTTTACTGACCCTTTAGTAACTAGAAACACATTCTTCTCACTGTTATGTCAAGGAATGGTGCCCTACTACTAAAACACAGGCTATGATTTTCCTCAACTACTATGCTACTAAGCAGAAATATTTGTAAACATTAGCCACTTCATAGTGGCATCCATAATGGTGGGATTTATATAGAGATACCTTCCACCAATCACATAGCCTAAATACACAAATGACTATTGTGAAGAATAACATTTCCTAAAATTTTCTAATAGATTGTGCTTATTCAAAGTATCTAGCACCTGTAGCAAGTGCGATATGTGTTCCTCCCATATAATAGTTTTATAGTTTTTAGGGTGGTCTTCCTTAAGTATTATTTATTCACTCACACATCATAATGTGTTAGTTTGAAATATAGTTGGGTGAAGTATTTTTGTTACTAGAATTCATCTAATAGATCATCTTTCCTAGCTAGGGTGTAGCTATACTTGAGAGAATTTATGTTTGTTTCCCTGTAAACAATGCACATTTAGTAAATCCAATCCTTCTTTGCAATAATTATGGTAAGTGACTCATAAGGCCATGTACTTGGTTGAATCACACCTCACTCTAGTAGTTGTTAAATATACTTGTTTACTTCATTTCTATAAATAACTATCTAGACAACTAAATATTTGGCAATGGAGAACCTACAATAATTGTATCTTTTTCTTGACATCCTTCCTAGTGGTGTTCTTATGGGATATTCTAAAAATCCCTCGTATTCCTATAGAAATTTTTCTAGTTACTATCTTTGTTCATTAGAGCACCCCTCTAAGGATGTCTTTGATATCATTGATTATTCCCTTAATAATAATAAGACATACATTTTAGTGGAGCTAATTAGTTTCATAAGTTTGTTAAAACTTACAAGTGAAATATTAGACATCCCCTTATGCATATTGAAGATGAAGTATTTTCCACCCTTGGTAAGGTAGTACTAGTTTCTATCTACATGAATATTGCATTCTATATGCATATAGAAGGACTCCTAAACATAAGTCAGTGTACATTCATGGAACTAAGTCTAGTTCTACTTTGTCGATAAAATAGTCACTAGTATCAAACTTAACTTTCAATTTTTCAATTTCATTTATATCCACCTACTTTTCGAACCATACCAATGAATATGGGCTAATATTATCATCAATATTCAATGCAAATGTGTTGACTATATCCACTGCTATGATACTTTGTAGTGAGCTTGAGCCAAAGAGAGAATTACACATTGTTTTCTTGAGTTGTATCTTTATATGAAATAACCTTTTCATTTCCTTCTCTCCATGTGTTTCTAGGTTATTCATATTCATATCCTTTTTCATTGAGGTGTAGAAAATATTTTCATGACACATTGAAAGCCACTTTGGACTAGATTATTCAAGTCCATAGAAATGAGATTTCTTTTTTTCCAATCATTCTTTCAGTTATTAAATTTCATTTATACGTACAATTTCCAACATTTATCCTTTATGTGGCCATTAAAATTGTAACGGTTGTAGTGGTTATGAGGGTATTTGCACTAATTTGTAGTGGGTTTTTCCTTATTATCCTTAGCTCCATTCAAATTCTCTTCTTCCCTTAGATGGATGCTTCCTAGTGCTCCTTTTGCTTTAAATCACTTTCATATAATTTCTTTGTATTGGCCTACAAAATCATCATCCACCATTCTAGTATTGAACAAAATCACTTTCTTAAATAGAAGATTATGTCTACCCACATATATATTTTAAGAGAAAATATGGGTTCTTGGACAAGATAACCAACAATATCTCCATCTTCTTAAATTATATGGTGTACCCTTATAAAATTATCCCATGTTTCTTCCTAACGTATTAAAAAGTCCATTAGTATTATATATACCTAATACTTTATAGTTTGGAATTGATGAGGATCTTACAATCCTACCACTTAGTTAGTAGAGCATATTCCTCTAGCCTAAGGATATCAATAAGGATTTTCCTCTAGTCAAGGCAAGGCCATCTAATTTCAGAAAAGAAAATGAAATTATTTTGTTCTTCCTATATTTGTTTACTAGTAAAATAATCCTATAAATTTTGCATCCATTGATTTAATATTACCATGTACATTTTCATGGTCTTATATCATTTTCTTGAGTATTATTTGTTGAGTTAGACTATGTAGAGATTCTTGAAACTTGTTACATTTTGGGTGAAACTTCACCCATAGTTAGGGAAAAAGGGATATAATGTAAATTAAAAAGGGAGTGAAACATCAAAAACATAAATTATTTTGAGAGATATTACATTATATAGTCACCCATTAGAGTGAGTGATGGATATGCATAAAAAACAAAACAAAATAAATTTATAGGCAATTTTGGGAATTAGGAAAAATGTTCCATGGTTGAGAACTTCTACATTTCCAAACACTTTATTTTATTTGAAAATGATCCCCTTGGATATTGGTTTCCACAAGCCTATTACAATTGAACCCCCAACACTATTTCCTTTCATTTCCCTAATTTTCAAAACAATTTCTTATTTTTGCAGTTTTCTATTTTTTGGCAGTTTTTTGGGACATGAACTTTTGGAGCCATTTTGATGCTCTAAACATTTGTTTTTTGGGAAATGGAAAAATTTCAGGGCCATGACCTAGAATTTTCAATCAATTTTTTTTTCCTCATATCAACCTTTCTAATGGATTATTGTGCATGCTAAATGAAAATCATATACCAAGCTTGTGACCCCACTAAGTTGATGTTCCAACTAGCCCTAACGGTACCCACAAGCTTTTGGTTTTTCATCTCCCAAGGTTAGGTTTTCAGACTTTTTTGTTTTTTCATTGTTTATGGATCATAAAAACAAATGAGAGCCTCATTGTAACTCAGTTCAAAAGGCATGTAGTAGTCACATCTCTTCTTAGAGATAAACTACCATTGTAGTAGCTAGTTTGTTTCCTTTTTGTAGGTAACAAAATTTTAGGAGTTGTTATTTATTAATTGAATTTATTTTTTGTTATATCTCAGTGTTTTTGTTTAAATCTATATATCATTTCGTTCCTTCATGAATAGCGATCATACAATATCCAAATTCTATGCTTCACCCCCGTATATTCCTCATGTATCATTAGACAAGGACTTGAATTGAAAATAATATCAGTAGTTTTAATCATAATGATGGCCATAAACTAAGTTAATTGTCAAAACCTACTATTAAATTTCTTTCTAAGAAGCCTAATTCTCACATTGATGATTAATTCTATGTTATTGTGATTTTCTTACTTTTATTCGCTTC
>APFE031353742.1:0-40673 GCA_000404065.3 Pinus taeda
AATCAAGCAGCCAGTCATTTTTCCAGGAAGCAAGTGAAGTGTTAAACAAATCTTCATTTACTCCAATGTTACATTGTGCCTCAATATAGTGAGCGGATTCAGGTGCTTTACCTTGTCTGTATCATCAGTTTTACCTTTCTGTTGGCTTCTTCTCTGCTCAATTTTGTCCCATGGTAGCTTGCATGTAGAGGCATCATGTGATCCATTTCTTTTGCAGTGAATACAATGTAAATCTGCCTTTTCTGCTTGAGGATGTCTGCCCCCCTTCCTCTGAAGTATCTTCCTCTTCCTCTTCGTCCACCTCTTCCTCTTGTAGAATCTTGAGCAGGATATTTTTCTTTATTAGCCATGCATACAGTCTCTTCAGAAGATTCAGGGATTGTCTTCTTTCCAAAGGCTTTTTCTCTTTCAGCAAACTTTTTCACAAGAGAGTCAAAGGTTATATCCTTGAGATTTCCATTTGCTTGCAAAGACTCAAGATAATTGGAGTATGTAGGATACAGTGCCTTGAGAAAAGCAATAAGAGATATATCTAGCTCAACTTTAGTGGATTTGATATCATGCACTATAGATTTTATTTTAGATGCAAGAGCAAGAGGGTCATTATTTTGCAGTTCAAGAGTGAAGAGTTTAATCATAAGTTGGACGATTTCAAGTGCAGAATGTGAGTCATAGAGCTCTTTCAGCTTTTGTAAAGCTTCAAATATGTTGAACATGTTGTAAGGTGACGACTCACCTCCTTATTTACAGACGCTGCTATTAATGCATACGCTTTGCTGTTCTTGTTTTCCCAGATGGCAAGCTCTTTGTCTGATGTAGGCTTTGCTGGGTCACTGTCTCCTTCTCCGACACACAGTCCTTTCCACAGCTCATTGAAAATGAGGGTGTGTTGTAACATCCGGGACCAGTCAGGATAGTTCTTCTTGCCAGTGAGAACTATTCCTATCATAGAGATGATTGAATGCATTCTGTAAAAGGTTACTTCTGCTGATATAAAAAACTTTTGCTGATATATACTTCTGATGGCGAAAAAAAAATTGCTCTTAAAAACTTCCGCTGCTTTAAAAAAAAATGATTTTGATATGGAGAAAAATTCTGCTAACTATATATATATGACCCACGACTATCTACACTTTCGCATTCAAACCTCAGAAAAAACCAGATTGTAATCGGAATACGAAATCATTCCCTCGGATCAAAAATCCAAAAGTCTATCCCCGGGGATCCACCTTATCAAAATTCTCCTTTTTATTTTTAATCACTTTACTTTTTAGCACTGTTCTTCTCTTTTTTTAGCACTTTGGAAGTTGATGGAATCAAATGAAAGAAGGCAAGACACGGTGACATGATTTGGAACCGCCTCAGCACTCATATAAATACAGTATTTGCTTCGCTGTTTTTGCAGGTCGCTCACTGCTCTTCACTCCAACTTTGAAGCGTGTTGTGTGTAAGAAAAGAGGGGAGATCGATAATGGCGGACAATGGAGTTGGCACTCGACTCACTGCGTTACCATACTAACTGTGCATCTTTTCTATGCCTAATCATCGACATTTATACAAAAACTATGTCGGTTGATTGCATCTTCAGTTTAGCAGTGTGGCCATTTCGAATTTGAGGAGGACATGGCAATGGCTCTTCGATGCTGGTTGAGGTAATGGCGATGCAGTGAATGGCGGTGGTGACCTTTGGAAACGAGAAACCGAACAAGCTATGGCGGTGTGAAATGGTGGTAGTGCGTAGATCTTTTGGGAGTACAGGCTGCGGACAGCGTTTAAAAATTCCAAACAGCGTTTCATATACAACATTTAATCCTCCAAACAGCGTTTCATATACAGCATTTAATCCTCAAACAACGTTGGAATCATACCATACGTTACCAATTCTCGGAATGCCCTCCTTCTAGCGCTGTCAGGCGTTTCAATGCAGATATGCGCTACCAAGGCAGACAGCGGCAGTCTTTAGGCACGCAGTCTTCAGGTACGCAGTCTTCAGGCATTTCAATGTCAGAGTAGGCAACCTTCAATGTCAGAGTAGTGCTCAGGACTGAGCAGCTCTCAGGACAGCAGGAGTTACAACTATTTCTGGGACCTGTGCTCTGATACCATGTCATGCCAGGGTAACTCCAGAATGAGCGAGAGAAACTGATGTCTTATTCATTTAGCTAATACATATTTATATACATAAACATAACATGACGGATCAGTTCATCTTCTTGATGACTGTCTAGTTCACCCATCCGTTTCGGATTAGGTGTCATAACCGTAATGACATATATTATATATGTCATTACGGTCCTTGATCGAATTCATGACGATCTCCCGGCCTGAATGAGATAGGTAATTACGCTTTAGCAGATCATGCATATATTATATATGTCATTATGCTATTTTGAGAGATCGAATTGTGAACTTCTTCCATTTCTTCCAGTCATTGCTTGTTTTAGGTATTCAAAGGAAGGAAATGGAAGATAGCTGAAGTGAGGAAGCAAGATCATCACCAAGAGGAATAACATTCTAAGAGTTAGGCCCTCTTAATTGATTTTAGCTTAAGGAGATTTCCCATAGATTGTTTGTTTGTGGCTAGACTTGCTCTCTCGGGCTAGAGGAATTGTTTGTCTCCACACTGAGAATTTACCTGCACCACAAATTAGTGACTCCACTAGGGAGCCAATCCTTCTGTTTGATTAATTGTCACTTTATGGTTTTGCGTAAACTTTTCTAGTATCACCATTTCCCTTTAGTGTGAACATCAATAAGGCCTAAAAACCGAGACATAATTTCAAGATAGACTCTAAAATGTACTGAATTAACCTAAGGTGCATTTGAAATCTAATGATCACATCTTAGAAGGTCTAGGCTAGAGACACATTCCAGGGTCTTAAAACCTAGCAGTTGTCATTTGCTTTGGCACTAGACAGTGCTAGTACAAACTTGTGCTCCTCGTACCATCGAGTATATAAAGGGAGACCCCATTAGGTTGCAATCATTTATCCATAGGAAACCGAGTCTGCCGCTTTGTAAACATGATACACCGAACACAACATTCGGGGAGATTTCCTGCTCGTACTTCTCGGTTCATCGGGAGGTATTCTGTAGTTCATGGTTACCTGGTAATCCTTCTTACCTAGATCATCCTAAGTAGTCATTTTGATATTTTTGACTCCCTAAGTATAAAATATCACCCGAGCGCTTGTCCTTTCGAGCTCATTTCAAACTGAAAGTGATAGAGTAACCTTTACTTCTTTCTTGACTCTTAAAACATGAAAGAGGACCAATTTGTTTTTGTTTCTTAAAAAATTGTTGCCCACCATCTTATAACATCCCTGTTAGTCTTTTTTAGACCACAATGTGAGTATACCTTTAAATACATTTTAAAGCCCTTGAAATTGATCTCTCTTTTGGTTATTTGAGACAAGATCATCATGGCTGAACCCACTGGTTCGCCTAGTTCCTCTTCCTCTCCTCTCTTTGAAAGACTGTCTGAGGAGTCTTTTCCTGAATTTCCATAGTCACTTGAGGACCAAGCTATTGAGCTTGGAATTGTTCTGAGTATTCAACCTTTGTCATCTCATCCTTGCCCTTCAGATACTGGGTAACTTTCTGACATTGGCCCAGAATCTTCGGATAACCCTATCCAGACTCCCGAGGTTGCGATTAGCAATCAGCGCGATATAACGTGGACCGTAGATCGGTTGCACAGATCAACGGTGGATATGATAATATCGCATCGCAGATTTCCAAGAGGAAGGGACCAAGACTCGCGACCATTGCGATTAGCGATTGCGATGAAGCGGATCGGGGGATCGGCGATCAACAATGTATATCGCATCGGAGCTGTCCATTGGTGGAGGAACAGACTCGGGGTGTTGCGACTTGCGATATGCGATGGGCCGATCGGCAATATAGGAGATTGGGAATCCCAAATACAAATGGACCATGACCTTTGGGCAGCGCGATATGCGATAAGAGCACGGACTCGATAAGGTTTATGGATGCGATTTCATATCATTTGAAATTTGGCCTTGGCGCCTAATAGAGGATTTTCTGTGTATTTCTTGTGTATTGGTTATTATGGTCGTTTTCGGGATTTCGTTCGAAGAAAGGCTGCCGATTCCTTTGTAACTGTCCCTGTTCTAAAATCATTGTGCCACACTGTAAGCGGGCGTTTTGTAAAAAATGATGTGTTTTGAAACAACGATGCATTTGTAACAGGAATGCGTTAGGTAACGCGTAGAGCCACTAAGCCAGAAGCTAGAGGGCCAAACACAGAGCCACAGAGCCAGTGAGCCAGAGGGCCAAGCCAGAGGGCCAAGCGCAGAGCCACAGAGCTAGTGAGCTAGAGGGCCAGTCGAAGAGATACAGAGCCGCAGAAAGGAATGATTCCTCATGATTGGGGACAAAGGAACGGATGGAAGCTGCAGAGTTGGAGGATTCTTCAAAGGCGAGAGAGCCAAGCGAAGAAGGAGGTCTCCCTTCAGGAGTCTCCCTTGAGGGAGCTCACAGCTGGGCAAAGAGCCACCAGAGGTTGGAGGCTTGATAGAGGCAGAGCCACCAAAGGTTGGAGGCAGAGTCGCAGTTCCAGAGAAAGCCAGAGAAGCCACCAGAGGTTAGGGGCGATGGCAAAGTGGTGATTCCTCAGAGAGCTGAGCGTAGCAGAGTTGCAGAGCCAGAGAGTTGGGCGCAACAGAGTTGCAAAGCCAAAGAGTTGTAGAGCCAAGGATTTGCAGAGAGCCATCAGAGGTTGGAGGCTTGATAGAAGCAGAGCCACCAGAGGTTGGAGGCAGATCCGCAGAGCCAGAGAGTTCAAAACAGACTTCTAAGAGCCATGAGGCTATAATGAAGTTGCAGAGCAGCAAAGAGATCAAATGATCAAGCTGTTGCTGGTGTCTGATGTGTGCTGAAGACAGAAGAAGGAATACCAGAGACAGTAAAAAAATTCTGAGGGAGTTGGTGCAAGTTGTAGAGTTGTAGGATTCTTCAAAGGCGAGAGAGCCAAGCGAAGAAGGAGGTCTCCTTTCAGGAGTCTCCCTTGAGGGAGCTCACAGCTGGGCAAAGAGCGACCAGAGGTTGGAGACTTGATAGAGGTAGAGCCACCAGAGGTTGGAGTCCAGAGAAAGCCAGAGAAGCCACTAGAGGTTAGGGGCGATGGCAAAGGGGTGATTTCTCAGAGAGTTGAGCGTAGCAGAGTTGCAGAGCCAGAGAGCTGGGCGCAACAGAGTTGCAAAGCCAGAGAGCTGTAGAGCCAAGGATTTGCAGAGAGCCATCAGAGGTTGGAGGCTTGATAGAGGCAGAGCCACTAGAGGTTGCAGGCAGATCCGCAGAGCCAGAGAGCTCAAAACAGACTTCTAAGAGCCATGAGGTTGTAATGAAGTTACAGAGCAGCAAAGAGATCAAATGATCACGCTGTTGCTGGTGTCTGATGTGTGCTGAAGACAGAAGAAGGAATTCTAGAGACAGTAAAAAATTTTGAGGGAGTTGGTGCAAGCCAGGAGCTCAAGATAGCTCGGAGCGCTGATTGAAGGAATCTAGTCCAGAGAAGCCTAGATCTGTCTGCAGAGTATGGACAACCAACGGGATAAGATGGTAGTCTAAACCCATAGGTTCAGTTGTAAACCAATGGAGTTGAGTGTGGAACTTGTAAAAGAAGTTTACCATAATCCCAAAGAGCCTAGTTGAGTTGACTATAGCTCATAGAAACGTAGCCCAAGATATCAGGGTGAACTCCTAATTAAACTTGTTGTCTTTATGGTTTGTTTATTTGCTGCATTTACTGTTATGTGTGTTTATATATCAATTTAAACAAATAAACTTAAGGCATTTAAGCAGTTAAAGGCAAACACAAGCATACACCTATTTCAAGTTCTTTTAATTCCGCAAATTATCAATCATAAGCATAGATCTTGTAAATTGTTTAAGCTTTGGAGTGGGAGAGGTTCTTGTTGGTTGACAAGAAGCCTTTAGTGCCCCATTTTCAGATCAGGTGGTATCAGAGCATTAGGTTGATTAATCCCACCTTCAAAGAAGGTTATATCAGAGCTGGTTATATCAGAGTAAGTTATACCAGAGCAGGTTGTATCATGAAGTAGGTGGTATCATGATGCAAGTGGTATCAAATTAGAATGCTTGATTGACAGAGCAATCTATATGCTTGGTTGACTTGAAAGGTGTTTAAATAGTCAAGGATTTATTGTTTGATTGCTGTAAACTGACTGTTGTTTGAGTTTGCAGAGGTGAAGGGAAAGCTATTGATAGCTAGGTCCAGGAGAGGACAAGAAGGAAGAAGGGCTGAAGGCATTCTTTTTATCCCAAAGGATCTCAAGACAATCCTTGAAGCACAAGAGGTTTGTTGCAAAAGGTTGCTTGAATAAGCTCTTTGTTAATCTTGTTTGAAGTTCTTTTGTTCATTTTGATAATGACTACTTCTACAAGTGAGTCCTCAAATTCTTCCTTCGTCACAAGATTCTGTGATAAAGACATGAAGCAAGACTTGTTCATCATGATGGATATGGTGAGAGAAATGTATGAGGATGGAAGGAAGAGCATCATACTTCGAGAGTAGTTGAATTCCATGAAGAAAGCGAATCAATTACTTTCTGACAAATTGTAGGAAATGGAGAGACAACTTCATATTGCAAATATGAGCCTGGAAAAGATGCATGAGTTGGAGACACAACTCTTTGTTGCCAAAGAAACCTTAGTTAAGTATCAGCTTGAAGAAGAGGTAAATAATTCTAGTTTGTCTTCAATTTCCTCTAAGAATGTTTATATTGGTTCTTTTGAAAAACATACCAGAGGCATAGGTTCCAAGTTAATGTCCAAGATGGGCTATGAAGGAAATGGCTTGGGCAAACATGCACAGGGTATTGTTGAGCCAATAATGGTTGAGGAAAGGCCTAAGTATTTGGGTCTTGGCAATGGACAGTCTTATGGAAAAAGTTCCAAAGCTGCCATGAAGACAATTGAAACAGTTCTAAGAAGGAGTTTCATGCCAAGTTTTCTACCTCAAAAGTGTAAAGGTCGTATTCATGGGGAATGCAATAGCTTGAAACATCATTTTCAGGAAGAAGGTGTTCATAAGCATACACTTGAACCAGAGAGTTGTGGAAACTCTGAAACCATTGAAGAGGTTGATGGTGTTCCAAAGGGAGCTACTTCTTCATTCAATCCACCTCCTCATGAAGGTAATAAAGGTGAAAAAGAAAGGTATAAATCTGGTTCTAATCATATTCCTTTTGATTATGTTAAGCATGATAAATTTCCATATAAGCATGGGAAAAGGATTGCATGTTCCTTTTATGTTTTGGATAACCATGATGTTTCTAGATGTTGGAAGAGAATGGCCACATACAGGAAACTTTTGAAGGAAATGAAGGTCCACTGGACAAGGCAAATCATACTGTCAAAAAGATGCACATGCATTGCACTCACTGCCATAAGCAAGGACACATTGCTGAAAAGTGTTGGACTTTGAATCCAACAATGCTTCCACGAAATTTGAAGGTGGAAGAGAAAATGGCAGGAATGGAAAGAAAGATTCCATAAATGATGTGTTTCAAGATGATTCACATGTTGCTGTTGATGTGCAAACAAAGGAAGGACCTTTGAAATGGATTGGTAAGAAATGGTTAGAGTTCTTATCCAATTAAAGTTGCGAACATAAATGTATCACATCTATTTGCATTTCTTTGTTAGTGAGATGCAAGTTGCATGATTCTACCAAGAAGGTGAATAGAAAAGTTGAGTAGGAGACTCTATTGCTGCAATATTATGTTCATTTCAGCTTCAAAAGTACAATGTACTTAAGTGAAATTTGAAGGATGAAATGCATGCATGAGAATGATGTGCATGAACACAGGGATGTTGATGATTTCCTTGTATTTGAACATGTATGCGTAATTAACTTGAAGGGTTGATTACTTTGTTGTAAACATGTGTGTAATGTAATGTTGACTTGGAAAAAGTTGATTTGGTCTCCAAGGTGGAGATAATGATGTAGTGTTTCATCTTTAAGAAAAGAATCCTAAAGTTCTTTTTTTACATGCTTGACTTAAAGGCTTAGTTGTTTTAAAGGCATGTTTTGTTGGCTTGTTATCTAGTCAATCATTTGTATGCAGATGTAAAGACATGGAGGTGTTTACAAGGTGTGAAATCTGTTTCTTTTGATGAAGCAAGAGTTTAGGCCATCCAATTGTTGTCTGTAATTCTGTTGCTGTTAACAGTTGTTATTGACAATATGTCAAACATATACAAATGTAAATTTTTGTGAAGAAGATGTAACTTCACATTTGTTTGAGCCACCTTGGATCAATGATCGAGGAAGAGAAGTTCAAACTACCTTCTGTAACCTTCTCAACAGGAGTTTTGCATGAAGTCAAGGAGGAAGATAGTTCTTAACAAGAGGACCAGCACATCCAGGAAGGAAGTGTTCAAAGGCTTTGGTTCAGAGGCACTATGCAAAGCAAGTGTATGGAGGCTGAAAGAAGAGGGTGACATACTCTCAGTTACTGTTCAGATCTGTATATTAGTCTTTTGGAGTCCAAAAGCTTTTTAGTGGGAAGGCGTGATCCAAAATGGATCTAACATAGACTTCTAAGTCTAAAAATATTCCTCACAGAGAAATATGAAAGTCAAAGGATGCTCTTGGAAATCGTCTCATTGCATAGATCTCTTTATTTTGAATCTAACGCCATTTGAATGGGCTAAAACAGATTTCGGATAAAGAAGTTATTGTAAAAAGAAATTTGCCCATTGTCCTTTCAAAAGGAGGTAATTTCTTACTAAATGGGACTTAAGGGAAAATGTGTTTTTAAACATAAAATCTCTTCGAGTTTATTGCATCGCAACCTTTCATCGCATCGGAGAAAAGCCAAGCGGAGTGTTTAAAGGACCGTGGCCTTAGGGGATTGCGATTAGCGATCAACGTGATATAACGTGGACCGTAGATTGGGCGCACAAATCAATGGTGGATATGATAATATCTCATCACAGATATCCAAGAGGAAGGGACCAAGACCTGCGACCATTGCGATTAGCAATTGCGATGAAGCAGATCGAGGGGTCGGCGATTGACGATGTATATCGCATCAGAGCGGTCCATTGGCGGAGGAACAGATCCCGGACCGTTGCGACTTGCGATATGCAATGGGTTGATGGGCAATATCGACGATCGGAGATCGGGAATCCCAAATACAAATGGACCATGACCTTTGGGCAGCGCGATATGCGATACTGCGATAAAAGCACGAACCTGATAAGGTTTATGGTCGCGATTTCATATCATTAGAAATCTGGCCTTGGCGCCTGATAGAGGATTTTCTGTGTATTGGTTATTATGGTTGTTTTCGGGATTTCTTCTGAAGAAAGGCCACCAATTCCTTTGTAACTGTCCCTCTTCGAAAATCATTGTGCCACGCTGTAAGCGGGCGTTTTGTAACAAATGATGCGTTTTGAAACAATGATGTGTTTGTAATAGGAATGCGTTATGTAACGCGCAGAGCCACAGAGCCAGAAGCAAGAGGGATAGACGGAGAGCCATAGAGCCAGTGAGCCAGAGGGCCAAGCGTAGAGCCATAGGGCCAGTGAGCTAGAGGGCTAGTCGAAGAGACGCAGAGCCGCAAAAAGGAATGATTCCTCATGATTGGGGACAAAGGAATGGATGGAAGCTGCAGAGTCGGAGGATTCTTCAAAGGCCAGAGAGCCAAGCGAAGAAGGAGGTCTCCCTTCAAGAGTCTCCCTTGAAGGAGCTCACAGCTGGGCAAAGAGCCACCAGACGTTGGAGGTAGAGCCGTAGTTCCAGAGAAAGCCAGAGAAGCCACCAGAGGTTGGTGGCGATGGCAAAGGGGTAATTCCTTAGAGACCTGAGCGCAGCAGAGTTGTAGAGCCAGAGAGCTGGGCGCAACAGAGTTGCAAAGCCAGAGAGTCGTAGAGCCGAGGATTCGCAGAGAGCCACCAGAGGTTGGAGGTTTGATAGAGGCAGAGCCAGAGGTTGGAGGCAGAGCCGCAGAGCCAGAGAGCTCAAAACAATCTTCTAAGAGCCATGAGGCTGTAATGAAGTTTCAGAGCAGCAAAGAGATCAAATGATCAAGTTGTTGTTGGTGTCTGATGTGTGCTGAAGACAGAAGAAGGAATTCCAGAGACAGTAAAAGAATTCTGAGGGAGTTGGTGCAAGCTAGGAGCTCAAGATAGCCCGCTGGGCTCTGATTGAAGGAATCTAGTCTAGAGAAGCCTAGATCTGTCTACAGAGTATGGACAACGAACGAGATAAGATGGTATTCTAAACCCATAGGTTCAATTGTAAACCAATGAAGTTGAGTGTGGAACTTGTAAAAGAAGTTTACCATAATCCCAAAGAGCCTAGTTGAGTTGACTAGAGCTCATGGAGACGTAGCCCAAGATATCAAGGTGAACTCCTAATTAAACTTGTTATCTTTATGGTTTAATTATTTGCTGCATTTACTGTTATTTGTGTTTATATATCAGTTTAAGCAAATAAACTTAAGGTAATTAAGCAGTTAAAGGCAAACACAAGCATACACCTATTTCCAGTTCTTTTAATTCTGCAAATTATCAATCATAAGCATAGATCTTGGAAATTGTTTAAGCTTTGGAGTGGGAGAGGTTCTTGTTGGTTACAAGAAGCCTTTAGTGCCCCATTTTCAGATCAGGTTTTCCCACATTGGGTTTTTCCGGGGACATTTGTCCAAAAATAACTGTGTCATTGTGTTGTATCTTCTTTTTTCTTTAATTTTCAGTTTCTTGTTTTGGCATATATATTTAGTGAATGTTGTAGTTGTATTTACTTCGATATTAACCATAGAACATAGTAAATAACTTGTATGGATTAACAAGTAGGAGAAGTAAGTTCAGGTTGTTGCAGTAGGGATTCTGGGTTTGAGAATTTTCACACAGGTCACTAAAACTCACATCTAACCATCCCATCATGTAGATCTTCTCGTTCCGATTCCAACAAGCTATTACACTAAGGTGTTCTGTCAAGTATTTCTCTCGGAATGTCGCCTTAAGCGTAATTAATTGAGTCAGACCTAATAATAACTTTGTTTCTTGAAAGTTGTCGGAATGTGTCAGAACGAAAGGCAAATTGTGTGGATGATGGAATACACCAAATGAATGCCATCGAACCTCATAGAAACTCCTCAAAACCTCTCCAAGAGCCCTTGGGCCCACTGATGACACCAACCTTCGCCTGTGACCGGTCTGTCCCCAAGTCTGAAAGTCCATCGTAACCATGTCACAAGGAACACCAGAAAAAGGAACATTACATTAACTTGATTAAGAAATCATTGGAAAGTAATTATCAGAATAGAAGATCAATTTCTCTTATGAAAAATCAACAAATCAAAAGAATGATTGATGTCAAAAAAATACTAAGCATAATAGTATTTGGAACTTACGCAATAGAAGAACGAGTTGGACTCCTAACTAGTTTTTTGAGGTGTCTACGTTGTGCAAATAGTTTCTAGGGATCAAAATCCAAAAGTCAAAATAAGCCCAACATTAATTTTAAGCTATGTCAAAATAGACTTTGACATTTGAAGTATGTAGTAACATTCTAATCTATTCCTTTCTAGGAGCAAAAGTCATTTATATTTCACTTATTCTTGCAAGATTGTTCTAATTAGATAGGTTTTGCTAATTTGCTGATCATAAGCATAGTTTGAGGAGAGAAGTATATCATATTCAAAATCCTTTTTTATTTCCAAGGAAAAATTCTAGCAATTTTATTTATATAAACAAAATTACAAAGATAGGTGTTGGTTAGCATTCTAGTTTGCTTTTACTAGTCTCTGCAAAAAGGAATCATCCTAATATCTTGTCTCCATTAGTGCACATCATATACAACCCTTATCAAAGTTGAAAAAAAAAAGTTTGCTTTACACAAGTAATAAATCCACTAGTCTTCTTGTGCGAAGGCACTGAACCAAGTACTCTAAGGCTAATAAGAAACATTAAAACTAGGGATGATGAAGGACATGTTGAAAATCCTATACAATTGAACACCATTGCATAATGCGTTGAACAAATTTAGTCTTTCTAAATAAACATGGTGATCAATATCAATTTTTAGGGCATTTTCCAAATAACATAAAGTAGGGCCAAAGGAACTTTAATGTAGTGCTGTTTAAATTAAATTTGATAAGAAGGGCCCTCTTATCCAACTTAGTGCCTTATCAATCCCTTACAAATTTGGCTCCTACCCAAAACCATTAGTTCAAACATTTCCAACAACCTTGTTCAAGTTTGGATTGCAAGAAGAGATCCATCACTATCAAAGGAAATAGGTGGTTGACTAATTGCCACTCACAAAAGCTTTTTGGCAAAGGGATATTGCTTCTTTGGATAGATAAGAACTTTATATTAGATCTCAGAGAATAATTTTATTAATGACCAGGAATAAATAAAGAATAAGTTAGCGACTTAATGGGACTAGAAAATACAATTGGTGAACTTTGACAATGCAAAGATCACCCTTATATGCAAAAAGATGAAAAGATACAACAAAAGAAAAACAAGAGTGATGTAATGCCACCTTCATCTTCTTCTTGATTAGTCAATATTAAAGGAGGATGATTGGATGGGTAGTAATTCCTAGTGGCAACTTATGCGATGTAATGTTTGATATAAGCTTCAGTGTGTCGCTGTTTGTAGTTTGAGGAGGTATTTTTGCACAGGCCTACATGTCTAGGCGTGCAAAAGTCGCCCACAATCTTCTTAGAACACTTGCTATAGTGTGATCAAGGTGTTTTTGTAACTTATTGAGCTAAAGAAAACTTAGGAAAAGTAAAGTTAATTACTTTTAGTGATTATGTTTTAATCTCATCCCTTTATCTTAAGTAAGGTGAGATCTAATCTTAGTCGTTAATGACTTTGGAGGTTAGGGTTAAGAATTTAGCTCAATGTAAAGTTATAAAAGTAAGGTTAGGGAGGAGAAAACACCATACAACAACACAAGATTGAGAGAGGCATCTCAGTGAGTGTTGGGTTCGAGGAAGGGGTCGCAAGGAGATCTAGATCAGCCAAGGAGCTTTGATCGACTGGATCAGATCCATTGTTGTATGTAATTTCTTAGATGGGCTATTTCCCTAAGAAGGGAGCCCAAGTAAGTTCAGAACTAAATGAAGAAGTCTTATTGGGCACTATCTGTTGTGTCATTTTCATGATTGAGGTTGACAAATTTGCTTTCCACTAAGTTTATTTTGTTAATGCCCTAGTTGGTGCTTTTATTCAGTAGAAGTAAATTTGCTTGGAATTAATTATTGGTTTGCTAGGGTAAGAAAAAACTAACATGGTACCAGAGTGTAAATTGTGAGATATGTCTAAATCACGTGTAATAGGTTCGTATTTGATTGCTAGGGATACGTTTGGCTGCGATCGTACAAGTCAATTTTTTTTAATGGGGGCTGAAGTACATCGACTGAATCACTGTATTACTAAAAATATATTTTTTTAGAGGCAGTTGGATTTCAGTTTTTTTAAGGTTAAAAAAATAAAGTCCTGAAGAGAATAATTGACAACACGAAGGCATTTTTTGGTTGACAGTAGACATGGCAAAGGCAACCGTAGCCGTTGAAATAGTCGAACACGGATAGGATGCCAACCAGAGAGGCGAACAATAATGACCAGGGTTAGGGCGAAGCTGTAGGGCGTGCTAGTGTGGATGTGACAAACTGGTCGTGGTTGCGGAGCTGGTAGTCGAAAGAAGTGGTCGACCAGGTTAAGTGCAATTGGTCAACGTGGGCAGAAGATCAACCAGCAAAGCTAATACAATTGATAGAGAGGCCAAGGTCGTGGTTGTAAATTCACAACTAGTACAAATATTATTTTCTTTTGAAACATCTTTGGCAAGATTTGGCAATATTGCTATAGTGGGTCTTCGGTTTGAAGATATGTTAAATGGAATGTCAAACTTACTATGTTGGAAGGCTAGCGTCACCCTATTTCTCAAGGAAAACAATATTTGGGAAATTGTTGAGACCGAGATTCTGGAGTTGTTGGATCCTTAGGAGAAAGCCATCCTAGCAAAGAAGGAGATATAGGTGTAGAGGGTACTCTTGGAGATGTCGTGAAGGATCATTTGATCCCTCACATAATTGAGAAGAAGACAACCAAGGAGATGTTCAAAGCTTTGGTAGGATTATACCATAGCAAAACAATAATAAGGAAAACAATATTGAAGATATGCTCCAGACTATGTAGATGAACAAATTTGACTCATTGATGAGTTATTTGAGTAAGATTGTGCAGATTCATGATCGGCTTGTAGCAGTGGGAGAAAAGGTAGAAGACTCAGAAATAGTAAAGTGGTATTGAATGGGTTCTCATAGGCATGGGATTCGTTCATTAGAGGAGTTTGTGCTTGAGATAAACTACCCACATTTGATAGGCTAAGGGATGGCTGCACATAAGAGAAATTAGGTTACAGTGAAAGGGAAAAGTTAACAAGCAGTAGGATGATGAGAACCTGACTCTAACAGCAAAGGGTAAAGGAAAGAGTTCGAGTAGAAGGGAGGAGTCAGCTTCATAGCCGAAGAAGGAGAAAGACTTGACTAAGGTCAAGTGTTTTTCTTGTCATAAGACGTGTCACTATGCTTCACAATGTCCCAAGAGGAAGAAAGGGGGAAGGGAACACATCCAGTTGTAGCTGCATAGACAAAAGCTCAGGAGGAGTTTGCCAAGAAATTTGAGGCGAAATTTCCTTGTTTTTTACCTTATCTTGGGCACATTACTAGTGGGTGTGTGGTTGCTTAGCGGAGCCACAAGACATATGATAGGAGCAAGGGAACAATTCAACAGCCTGATCGAGTGGGACTTAGAATTGCATGTGGAGTTTGGTGAGGATGCCAAACATGCAAGTAAAGGGGTTGGAACAATGATATTCCAAGTTGAGTCAAGAGGCTGGATTGAAATAAAGGACGCGTTGTGGGTGCTAGAACTTAGGTGGAGTTTGTCTCTTTCCATGATGGAGAAGAACGGGTTCTTTGTTGTTTTCTAGGATGGGAAGGTATTGATTAGACCCAACAGATCTAGCTTTGATAAAGGACATGTCGTAGGAGTTAGAGAGAGCAACATCTATAGGCTAAAGCGCCAACCTATTTGAGGGATGGCACGAAGCAAAGCAGTGATAAATAACAAGGAGCAATTAGCTTCGAAGGTTGAGTAGCTCAAAGGGAGTCAACCTTTAAGTTCAGGAGTAGAGGAGTGTTGAGAAATGTAACTAGTATCGGTTTTCATAATTGTTGTCTAGCTCATGACATAATGTAATTCTTATGTATTTGTCAAAAAGAAAGAAAAAGAAAAATTATTGTAAAGATCAAAAGAAAATTATTTTTACAAGCATGGGTTTCATGCTCAGTTTATTTTGTTTCTAGGTCTAAGCACCCATTGTGTGCTTCTAGGGTTTATGTCATGAGCCATAGTCCTTGTTATCTTGTATTAGACCTTTCTTGGGCTTATTGTATCAAAGAAGAAATTTATTTTGTGTCAAAAATGTATTTTGTGCCTCCTTCACCAAGTTGGCCTCAGGTGCAGTCAAGTTGGCCTCATTGAAAGGATTCGACCACCTTGAAGAGACTATAAATAAGCTGGGCATTCGACCTATTGAGACATCCATCCAAGTGAAGTTTGATCTGCAAACAAGAGGAATTGTGAAGGCCTAAAGAAGGAGAAAAAAGGACTTGAAGAAGGAGAAACCCTAGCGAAGGAAATAAGCTCATTTTCTCTTGTTTCTCGTTCATACGTGCGAGATTATGGGTTGCAAGAAGGGGCCGAAATTGCAGGTTTTGCAGTAGAGGCCGAAATCTTGATGTAGGAGGCCAAAATTTGTGATTGATGTAGTATTGAAGACGGTTGACTCTTGTTGACAAGACACTGATCCTTGTCATCTTGGAAGGAATATCTTGGGAGGTTGACTTGGTGTGTTGGAGGTCTTTTGGTTCTAAAGGAAGAGAAGAAAATTTTGGGTTTTCCCCTAGAATTGGGGTTTTGCCTTGGATAAGAGGCTGCATCTTGTCTCCTTGTTGTTTTGATCTTCATGCATTTATGTTTTGGTAGTTGCTCTATGATAAGAAGATAAAAGAAGACATAAAAGAAGTTAATAAGATTGAAATCACAAGTAATTATCAAGATAATGGTATTCGAGCTAAGGTGAAGTAGAAGAAGAAAAGGGAAGCTTGAAGATCAATAGCACTCATCATTTGAAGGAAGGATTCAAGAGAAATTTTAAGGAGAAGAGAAGTCTCTTAGGACCTTTGAAGATTCGTCGAAGAACACCATTTGATAGAAGTTTTGGTTCCCTATAAGCTAGTTTGAAGAAGAAAACCTATTGAAGGCTACAAAGATATCTAGATTTCATCAAGTGTGACATTGACAAGTACACCTATGGCATCATCAATGAAATCTGGGAACAAACTTCAAGGAGCTTCTAACATTAGAGCATGGAAGACAAGGATGGACCTGATCCTTGCAAGGAATAAAGTTTTGGAATTTTAGTACAAGGAAAAGTGAAAGAACCAACTAATGATGCTGGAAAGGAGAAGTACAAAGAAAATGACATTATAGCCATGAATCTAATTGTGGACGGAGTTAAAGACAATTTGATTCCCTACATATCCACTCTAGATACCTCAAAGAAAATGTACTATGCTCTCTCCAAGTTATTTGCAATCAAGAATATTAGACAAGTGGCAAGTCTAAAGAATGAACTTCAAACTATCAAAATGACCAAAGATGATATAGTGTCCTCTTACTTTGTAAGAATTGGCCATATAAGAGATGAACTATGAGCAATTGATGAAATAATTCCTGATAAGGAACTTGTGATTGTTGCCCTTCGAGGACTACTAAAGTCTTGGAATGCCTTTGCATTTGGAATTAGTAGTTGGAAAAATTCTCCCTGCTTCAAAGAAATGTGGTCTGCCTGTATTCAAGAAGAACCTGGTCTTTCCTTGATAGGAGGTAAGCAAGAATATGAAGAAAATACCTCAAATGCCTACTCTGCTCATTTCAAGAAGAAGGGAGGAAATAAGAGTTTAAAGGGGCAAAGAAAAATCATGGGAAGATTGACTTTTCTAAAATATTGTCACAATATGGGACATTATAAAAACCAGGGCCCCGGTAATCCTAAGAACAAGAAGAGAGAAAGAGACCAAGCTTACAATTGCCACTGATGATAATCCTCCAAAGAAGTCCAAACCGAGGATTCTGAAGTCAAACTGTTAATTTTAGGTAACAATGGTATGTTCTATGCTTAACACAATTACTTCAATGTTCTTTAGTAACCCAAAGACGAGTTCCAATTTAGTATTCCAATAGTAATCACATTAACCATAAATCACATTGACAATAATTATAGATAGAACATGAATAACCAAAATGCAGAGCACAAGCCAAGACAATAGGACACTAGATTTGGCTGATGCCAGGAAAAAACCCCAAGATGGGGAAAACCCTTTGATCAATTCTTCTTATTATTATATCAAATGTTCAGTTGAGAGAGAGTACAAAAAGTCAAAGTTGACTTGCCAAACCAAAGTCAAAACAATCCTATCAAGTTTGTAGTCAAATTCAGCCCTAACTAGAAAGTCAACATTGGTCAAAGCAACAACAAAATGTCCTTAAAGCAACTCATTCATACCGAGTCAAACTCAGCCTGAACAGGGGGTCATAGTCAACCCAAAATAGTTGCAAAGTCAATGGTGAAACTTGGTAAAACTCTGTCTTGAAGTCTGTGGTCAACCTACAATTTATCTCTGCAGTCAAAGTGCTTAGAACACCTTAGTTTCTATGCCAAAGAGTGCGGCCTGCCCAAAAAAAAATTGCCTGAAAGATCAAACTCAAAAACTGCTTGGAAAGTCAAAGTCAACATTGGTCAAACTATAGGAAACACTTAAATTTTCGGCCCTGTAATTTTGTCAGAAATTCGTCATCCTTGCCACACGTGTGAGAGAAAGAATATGCCCAATAGCTGTACAAACCAATGAGAGGAGAGAAGAATGTGTGAGTGATGATGATGCCAAATGAGGTGAGAGGTCACTTATATTTATACAAGTCGTTGAGGTTGAAGTGACATGTCTCTTGGGCTTTATGAACCTACATGATGATGTGGCTAACCTTGATAATTTACATGTGTGGGCATAAATTCAAAAACACATTTCTACTTTCCCAAATTTGATGATCTATAGATCAATTTTGGTCCTCTCGAAAAGAGGAATTCAATGCAATCATCATCTCCATCAAATGAGCTGTCAAAAGTGGAATTTGGCCTTAGTTGCCAATTTTAACACTCCCTCTCAATAAGGGAGAATTCTACCTGCCAATCCATCTATCATAATCGATCACCATGCCATCCTATTGTCATGTACCATCTCTGTATCTCATCTCCGCTCTATTGAACATTGATATAGATAATGAAGAAGAATCGATCGAGAGTGAGTCACAAGACCTTACCACTGTCCACTGATAAAAGTCAGTCCAAAGGTAGAACCTCAATCAAACTTGATCCCAAATCAAGTTGTTAAACACCATGTATCCTAGACATAGGGAGTATGGCAGTACACGATGCGTCCATCTGTAGTGCTATGGACCCTATCCATTTTTCCCAACTCATTGGCTAGATGAGAGGTACTTCCCATGAGTCCCGCACTACATGGGTAGGATGTATGCTGGGGCATCAACAAGAGAAGGTGAACCACTCATCCTGCTCATATGCCATAGGAGAAGGTGAACCACTCATCCTGTGCATTTATCAACTATAGGGGAAGGTGAACTAGGCTGCCGATCCAAGCTCCCACTTGAAACCCGCTCCAGAAATCACGATTTTTGTCAAGACAAGCTCCCAGAAAGCTCCAATGCTCCAACCAAAGTTTCCGCCTATTTTGGAGCATTTCATACTAGCTCCTAATCTCCCAGTAGCGCGGTACCCTGCAACATTGATAATTTCCCTAGGCCATTCACCCTTTGTCAAATCCGTATGACCCCACCAAGTCCTTTTGGCTTCTCAAGTGAATATCCATCTCCCCTAGTCAAATTAGCATGACCTATCCAAGTTTTGGAATCTTAGGTGTTGGTCTGCGTGATCTTGCAAAGACATCAACACTCCCTATCAACGAGGTAGACATTTTGCATCACACCAAGCTTGTTTATGAAGTATACAAACTTTGCTCTAGATAGAGGCTTAGTGAGAATGTCCGCAATCTGCTCGTTTGTGGATATGTTCTAGAGCTAAGCTGCTCCCTTTTGCACCATGTCTCAGATGAAGTGATATTTGATCTCAATGTGCTTCAACTTGATCAAATAGCCCTGCAAGTAGCTTTCGAAGTTACACTGCTTCTTGTCTTGTGACATTGGCTATGATATACTCTACCTTTGTTGTATTGAGTGCAATAGAAATCTGCTTTCTGCCAAACCAGGATATCATAGCTGATCCCAAGTTGAGGCAACACCCTAAGGTGCTCTTTTTGTCCTGTGCACTCCCTACTCAATCTGAATCCATATATCACTGTAGCCTCACTCGACCACTTGAGACATATCTCAAACCATATCCAACTTCGAGACTAAATCCCTCTGACATTGAAGAAGATCCTTCTGTGGTAATTCCTTCTGCCACTGAAGCATACTCCTCTGTTTGACATGGTCCCTTCATAGAAAGCATACAACTCCTATCTCTGAGCATCTAAAAAATTCATGACATCCTCTTGGAACGCTGCTTCTTCCATTTTGCCTGACTTTTTGCACCCTTGGGACTAGAAACTCTTTCGTTAATCTGGCATGGTCCTAGATGTCTTAACAATTTGTACAATCCTCCCTCTTGAACATCAATCACTTTTGTTGAGTCTACGTTCGAGCCCTTAGGTCATACAAAAACTTGATCATTTGGTGATTGGAGCAAAAATCTCCTTGTAGTCCTCTTTCTCTTCTGGGAGAACCCTCTTGCCACAAACTTCTTGATTTTACTAGTTGCCGCATGAATCATTGCATTGGTAGTCACCACAATGCACCCATTCTTCCCTCCAATTAGGAGGCCATGGAAGAAAAATCACAACCAAGCAAAATTCAAGGACAAGAGGCTGACCGAAAAATAAAAATAATAATAGTGATCAATGGAGAAAAATATGAAGTACTTATCTCTTGATTAAGAAGGGAACTACTAAGGGTTGTAGGGAATTGACAACTCCCTCTTGATCCTTGCCTCCTTGCAGAAATCAATGAAGTCCATCTGCAATCTCATCAAGCTTAGATTCCTTTGTCTTCCTCTGTGCTGCATGCTCATTTTCGTCCTCAACATCAGCTACTTATGCATGCTGCTTTCTTTTTCTTGCATGAATTGTAAGGGTTGGGGTTTCTTCATCTTGCGAATTCATCAAGTTGTCTAGCCACACCAAAGGCTTAACAACAAGCTAGCACTAACACCAAGACATCCACATGCTATTGAGGAGATAAACCAAGTATGCGTTGCACAAACTCCACTTGTATCCAACACTCCAAGTCTTGCTCTAGGGTTTCATCCCACAAACCCTAGGACTTTCTTATCCAAGACTTCAATATATGTTGTAACCTCCATGTCTTCTCTAGGGTTTACAAGACCTAAGTCTTCCAAGTCTTGTACCACACAAGCATAGGACTCCAAGCTGAATACGTCAATATTAAAAGAACATACTTTAATAGAATACGTCAATATTAAAAGAACATACTTTAATACAAGTGTTATGATAGGCTCTACAAGTGTTATGATAGGCTCTCTTCTTGCTTTATATAAAAGTAGGTGAGGGAGGCTTTCTCCTTAGCTGCCTCTGCCTTTGGAGTAATTTCCTTCTGAAGATTTGCAACACTTGCTTCCATTTTGAGACTTGGCATCAATTGACAAGAAATCAAAAATCTAGTCAAGCTGCTGAACACTTGTCTCTTAGATGGACTTCAATGGCTGCTCTTTCAACAGACTCTGAAAACATGTTAAATTTTTTACAAGATGCACAGTAGAATTCAATTTTCTGCTAGATAATTATTTCCTAATGATTTTCACATACAATATTCTCATTGATATCATTGAGCAATTACACTTCAGAAAATTTCAACAATAAATGCAACAGAAACAATAAAGATTAGAGAAAGACAACTATGCACAATAGAGACAACAAATTTACCCTGGGAAACCCAACCTTGGGAAAAACTTCATCAACTTTTCTTATAGGAGAAATTAGTAGAAATATTTGCTAATATCCAAGTCAAAATACCAATCAAACTTGGTCAAAATCAACAACACGATAGTCCTAGTCAAAACCAGTCAAATCAGTCAACTTTGGTCAAAATTCAGTCTGTTCAACTTCAGGTCTGTGGTGAACTCGGCCATGCGGTCAACTGCAGCCAGATCCTGTGGTCAACTGTGGCCTTGTTCCGCAGTCAACTGCGGCCAGATCCTGCAGTCAAACTGCAGTCAACTGCGGCCAGATCCTGTGGTTTAAACTGCAGTCAACTTTGGCCAGATCCTTCGGCCAAACTGCAGTCAGCTGCGGCCTTGTTCTTCTGTCAACTTCAACAACAGTGCTCATACCAAGTTTAATAATTTTTTTGTAAGGCCACCCTCATAGAATCTTGAATGCTCTGCAGACTGCAAATTTGAAATCTTATATGATTCACCAGTTCTAATGTTTGTTAGGTGCAAACTTTTACCCCGTTATAATTTCTCTGATATGTCGTTTGTATTGCATGTTTAAGTAGCAGAAGCAATGGTGTTGACTACCTCTAGAAACCTATTAAATGACTACTTTGATTATTCTGATGCATATCATTCATTGAATTTTAATGGATGGTAGCAATTGCTGCAGGAAAGACTCTAATGAGCTGCTCTTTGTTTCGGGTGTTTCTATACGTTCTTCAATGCACTCTCTCTTTTGAATCCATGCATCTAAATGCTGGTATTAGTATTTTGGAAAGAGGCTCGTATCTTCCACGATCTTGTTTGTTGATTCATTTTGATGTTTTGCCTGTTGCTGTGCACTGAAGCATCTCTTGTGCATTTGGCATTAAAACTTCTTACTCAGATCCAGGGAGGACAACCGTGGGAAAATCTTGGAGGGTTTACTATTGTGGTAATCTCCTGAACATAGTTCTTGGGTATTTTAGACACAGGTTTTGCATGTTAAGTTTTGTGTTTTAGTTTTGTATATTGATTTTGTCTGGACGAACTACAATGTTGACGATACTCGCAAGACATTTTCGTATTGTATTGGAAAATTTTGTTGCATGTAGCTGGATCTGCTGACTCTGAAGCAAATTCATGATGTCAATGCTTGAGGATCCATGAAACTGCAGAAGAAAGAGAGCTAGGGGTTCCTACCCGACTAAGTGGGCATGCAAATAACAGATATGGATTCTGTGTTATTCATGCCACTTTTCTTGACAGCAAATATTTGTGGCCTTATTGGCAGTTGCTTTGCCTGCATACTGCTTCGTTGTGTTTTGATACCAGGGTGAAAAAATGACGTTGTTTAGTTTGTGTGCAGATAAAGGATTATTCGAACATTGTTCGAATTATGATCGTTTGCACTACAATTATTTGGAAAGGTTATTGTGTCTTCCTTTTGTTTTGTACCCCAAAGTTAGGCCCATCACTCGTTAATATGCTTTGAAAATATGCCGAATGTTAAGTTGTTTTTCTTGCATTACACCTATCCTCTCAAGTTGTGAAGTAGGCCCCGTCGCTGATTCCATGGAGTTATTCCTTGGAAGGCATAGGAAACAATCTTTAATGGTTTAATAGTTTATATTGGCAAGGTCCCATGGTCTAAAAGCAGCTACATCGAGCAATTATAACCCTTTTTTTCATTCGAGTGCTGAAGGAGCTTGGCAGCTCATAAATGTGAAAAAATAAATATTCAAATTTGAGAGCGTATTTGGGGACCAGTCTTTATTGACTAAGTCCATTTAGAGTAAAGTCTTTTTCTTCAATCCACTTTGTGCCTAATTCTAATACGAGGGAAACATAGGGACAGTCTATAAAATGGACGTATTTTGTTGATGCATTAAGCGTAATACTTCCCCCCTTTTACAGATTGGCCAACACGCGGCATAGATATGTAGTGTAAATCTTACATTCCCAGAGTGATCAAATGCTTTGATTGCACCCACCGCATTTGCATTATGACTGCTTTTGAAGGGCAGGTTAATTTTCTCTTGAAATGCGACGACAGCGGTTTTCCACTCTCAACACAAATTAATTCCAAATGTTTATGGATATAATAATGTTTCTACCTTGGTGATTATCGCATCCTCTAAAGCGTACACATGGGCTCCCTTTTCATGAAGATAATTGGTTTTGCAAGTCAATATTCTCCATTTTATCCTTGCAAAAAGATTTGTTCTGTAGAATTGATGATCTTTCATGTTAGATTGTGAGCGAGCTAGGTGATTGTAAATTTGGAGGGATACTGCAAAAGCAGAAGATTGAAATCAAAATGTATATGGCAGTAACCGTGAGATTTTTTTGTGATGTAATGCATCTAATATTTTCTGATTTTCATTAGCCTTTTGTTATGATCCGCCTAGCCTGTTTTTACATGCTTGAATGTTATCAATAGTCCAAGGAACAGGAACGTTGAATGTATCTGCCATATGGTAATGTAAAATTTCTGACTTGAAGAAAAACAATAATGTTATATTTTATGAAACCAGACTACACAATGAATAAATCAGTAATATTAAAAGCCTTGCACAAACCAAAAATTAGATAATGCATGTTATTTCGAACATAATGGATATTTTGTAGCATAAAAAGGTAAATAATGCATACCAGGTATCAATTATATTCCACTGTTGGTGTACTTATCAATGACGATCATTTATCAGTAATTGGCATTTATCTTAGGGGACCTTAAGTAACATATTACATAGTATCTTACTTTGGAGATAATAATGAATAAACCAGAGTAGTCTATGCAACATTTTTCTCCTTTTCGTTATAATTGATGATTAATAATTAGATTGCACTGTTCTGAAGAATTTTGTGTCCTCGTTGTTCAAATTTTCCTCTGTACGTATGTAAAAAGACATTATATTTGATGAATAATCATTAGATTTTGGTATCCTCTTTTTTCAATTTTTGTATAATTTGATATGGTATCAGAACCATTATGAGAGAAACCAACACTGAAAGCGAGTGGAGGCCTAGGGATTGGCATGTCCACTGACGGTTTGAGAAACTGCAATGCTTTTTAAGCAGAGATTTGGCAATTGTCATACGGGTATGGCAACCATTATAGTATGATATTGATAGTCATCACCGAACATGATAGAATGTGATTACTCGTATGAATTTATTTTGTGCCTATACGAATCAATGGGCCTGAAGTTTAGTTAAAGTTGAATGTTATTTGCGTTTAGTTCAAGTTGAATGTTATTTAGAGGCTGCCGCCCTAATTCGTACAACTGCCCTATTTGAGAAACTTCTAATGAATAATTTGTCCTGTTGGCCATTGTTGTACTACTTTTGCAAATTTTCCATGTATAAATTGTTAAAGATTAATTGAAATTCTTAACATCGCCACTTTGTCCAATATTACGCCGAGGTTAGCCAGAAGCTTAATGGACAGAGTTTCACTACATGGAAATTATGGATGCGTGCAATATTTGAGTATGGATGTTTACAAAGATTGGTACTCTTAAAAAAAATAGTTGCCCAGAAAAATTATTGAGGTGAAGAATAGGGAGGCAGTAATGCTAATTCAGTTTTCGGCCATATACTCTTTGAGTTTGAAGTTTAAACTAGGGATGATGCACTTACCATTTCACATAATCTTCAGAATGGTTCTCTTCCAGATGGAAGATAAATGATATAGAGATTAGTTAAAGACTATTTGATAGGATTATGGAAGAGGAAGATACAATCATCATCATTGAATAGGTTGACCTCTTGTTGTTTTTTTTTTGGAATTTTGTGTCTTCTCGATGAAATTGTAACTAGGTTAGATCTTCATAAATGTCATTATATGTATTTTATGTAAAAACAAAAAGAAGGAAATTATTATTATTTTATAGCATGTTTTTCATGCTTTATTTTGGTCAAAAGAAAAAGTCAAAGGGCATGTTCTTCGTGACCCTATAAAAAGAAGAAAATTTGAATTTTTGTAAAAGTCATTTGTCTTTCCCAGATTGACAAGTTGGCTCTCCAAACATCAAGTCAGCTCAACCCCTATTTGGCACCCCTTCGACCTCATTGATGACCTTATAAATAGATATACTTGTTTCTCCCTAAGGGCACTACACTTCGCACCTAACAAGTCTTCTTTCTTTGCAATACACGAAGAATAAAAGGAAGGATGAAGGCTAAGATTTAGAAGGAAGAATATATGCACTCACTCAAGCAGGAAAGGAAGGCCATATCTTTGTAATAGTTTCTTCTAGAATGCGAATTACATGAGGATCTTATTGATTGTGGCACAAATATATAAGGCTCCCTGTGATGCGAGTTCTTGTAGCATGTTTCTGACAACTATCTACAATGATGCAAGTTCTTGTAGCATGTTTTTATGACAAATCTATTTACAATGATGTAAGTTATTGTAACATATCTCTTTGTGTTGATGCAAATTCTAGTAGTACTTTTTCCTGCAATGAAGCATGGTCTCTATGGTACTTATATCTCTATGATGTCGCTGACATATATAAACATATTGGCTAACTATTGTGTGAACAAAATCATGGCAGAGTTTGGGGGGTTGACTTGGCACCAAGATCATTGGTTAGTTTGACTTGGATTTCTTTTGTTGATGAAGGATTTGGAAGGAAAGGCTTGATGGGTTTTTCCCCTTGTGGGTTTTGCCCTAGCCTCTGGCCTAATCTCTTGTGTCTCGTTTTGTGTTAGAAAATGTAACTATGTTCAGTTTTCAATGATGTACTTGGGTCATTATATAATGTACGTGTTAAAAGTATAAATAAAATAATTTTTATTATTGTAACAATGACTTATTATAGCATGTGTTTCATGCTTGGGTCATCATTATATTAGTCAAAGTCCCCATTGTGGACTCATAGGATTAATATTGAGTTTATAGTCATTGTATATTTGAAGAGACCCTTCTTGGGCTTTCGAATCATGTAAAAAGGTTTTGTATCGAGTCAAATATGAATTATGTGTCCTCCACATCATGTTGGCCTAAGGAAGATCAAGTCGGCCCAAGGACCCCCATTTGACCCACTAGAAGCCTATATATTAAGGAGGTCGGAGTCATTTGGAGCACTCACACACAAGCAAGTTCGATATCTCAAGAAGAGTTGGAGAAGTGCGAAGTCTGTTGCCGGGAGGACGTAAGAAGTGCGAAGTCTGTTGCCGGGAGGACGTAAGAAGTGCGAAGTCTGTTGCCGGGAGGACGTAAGAAGTGCGAGTTTAGGGGAGTCTCTAGAGAAGAAGAAAATCGAGTTTTTGTGCCTCTCTCTCTCTGTTTCATGGTATGTGTTGGGAGATTGAAGTCTTCTAGTATTTTGCTGTTGCCAGAAGCTGCTGCCTAGTCGAACTTGTTGAAAGGGGTCGAAGATCTTGGAGGCTGACATGATGTGGAGGGAAAGTATGGTCTTGGTCTGGGGTAAAGAGTCTCAAAGAATACTATTGAAAGGAAGAATTATCTTAACTGGGTTTTCCCCTCGAGGGGGGGTTTTCCCTGGCATGTCCCTGTATCTTGTGTCTCTTGTTTTGTGATCTTCATATATGTATAATTGCTTGAAGAAAGATACAATAAGAAAGAAATAAAAGAAGCCAACCCCCTCACAAGTAATTATCAAGAAAGGAGAATCAAACCCTAATATAATATCCTTGATTTTCCAACATGGAATCAGAGCTAAGGTCAAGAGAAGTCGAAGTGATCACTTTGTTGGCATGGATGCTCCCTCTATGGTGAACTACATAAGATTGGGTTTCAACTATGCTAGAAGATGGATCAAGATCAACTACTACTTATTCAACAAAGTCAAGAGTCAAGGACTCTTCGCTGCCCTTACAGGTTCTCTTACCGATGACAATGCATGGATCATTGATAGTGGAGCATCGAGACACATGACAGGTGAAAGCAAGCAACTTAACACACTATCGAAGGAGTCATCCGCTCATGCAATGGAATTGGGTGACAACAAAAGCTATGCTGTTAGAGGCCTGAGATTTACATCATTGAAGCTGGATAATGGATCGAAGTGTTAAGAAATCTAGGGCATCAAGGTTTAGGTGATTTCTCTTCAGTTAGTAAGCTTGTGAATGCATTTTACTTCATTAGTTTAAGTTATTAGTGTTCTTCTTCATCAAACAACCACCAATGCATGAACATAAATAGACAAGAGACACAGGATGTAGGCTAATTCCAGGGCCAAAACCTCTCACTCTTTAAGAGGAAAACCCACACAAAAATTCTTCTTATAGAGATTCTAATTGACGAATACCAAGACCAAGGCCCTTGACCTATTTGCCACTCCAAGACTAAGACACAAGGTCTCTTGACAATCAACCTTCTTCTTGACTCCTCTTCCACTTAGACTTTCTTAGCATCTAGACATTGTCACCATCGTGATCTTATCACTGTCTTGACACCAAGATCTCCTTTACTATGAGACCTCCTCACTATCATATTACGGAGACCTTACTTCTGTGATGGCACCGAGCCCTTTTTCCATGTGATAACACAAATTCCTTTTGTGGTGCATTGAGCCTTTATTGAGATGGTACCGAACCATGATAGCATCATCAACGAACTGTGATTTCACTGGAATTATCTTCTAGCCAAGCATATTGAGGTTTTCACCATGACTGTGATATCAACGAACTGTCATCACACTAATATGGCACTGAAACTATGTTTTCTGGACTGTAATAACATCGAAACAAAGATACCTCCTTTCTGTGACGATACCGACCCTTGCTTACTGTAATTGCACCAAACTTATCCCTGTGACAGACATTTGAATTTCAGAGAGATCCGAACTTGTTCACTGTGGAATAGGTCGAGCTGCCTATTTATAGTAGTTCGTCCATGTAATTAGTCGACATGAGATTATGAATTGTTGTCTTCATTTCGCTGCGCTGATATGAGTTTTTGCATTTCATTTTAAAGCCGACATAAAGAAGGATACCTTGTGCTTGTCTTGGAGGGCTACTAGACCATTCTATTGACTCATATACATTTGTAACATGTCCAAAAAGGGTTCTTCATACATGATATTGACTCTCTTTGACTTTTATGACTAGATGACAAATCCTAAAGGCTCACAATGGGAGCCATCTAAAAGTAAAATCCTTGTTCATGAAACCCACTAGTCAAGCATACAATCATTTTATTTTTCTTCTTTACATCAATTACATAAAAATCACAATTACACATGTCATTATGAAGACCGAACCTAGTTAGACTTTTCAATGCTCCCTTTTAACTAGGGAGGTATTCATAATGGTACTTGGTCATTCTCAATTTGAAGAATTTCTCATAAGAAGAATCGGATTGGTACTCCATCTGTATAACATCACATCGACCAACTTGTCACATATCAAGGCCTTGACTAATAGCTCTATCTCTCCACGAGATCCGAGCACAATGATGGTGAGACCAATGATTTATAGACACCCTCGTCATTGTCTCTCCTAAAACATACCCCACCCGAGTTCTCAAGGGTGTGTTCCACCAGGACTATTCTTATCTTGGATTCCCAGTCCTCGAAGAATATCGATCCTCTACGACTACTCTTATCTTGGATGCCCTATCTCATCCTCAAAGAGCATTGGATGTTAGATGTTTACCCAATCCTCCATTATGTCTTCCAAAGACCAGAATGATGTGTCTATCTCTCCTTCTCAATTAGGGAGGACATATCTGTACCTAAGCTCTTTCTTGGCTTAGGAATTTCGAAGTTTCTTCCAAGTAAGAAACTTGTTACCAGGCTCCCTCTTAATCAGGGACCGATAACAGCTTCTTAGGTGGAGATGATGGGACAACCAGCTGCTTGAAGCACTCTTTCTTGGTCATGGAGTCTTCATCTTCTGGGACTTCTTCATAGGGTACAGACCATCCATCACTTTCATTTACGAGTCAATCATGTCATTGTTTCCTTCATCAAAAAGTGATCCATCAGTCCATATCTGTCCTTCCTTCATGCCATGTTGCCTTCTTCATGCTATGTTTTACAGTAGGATCATCCTTCTACATGGTCTTCTTGAAAGACATCCACAGTTTTTCCCTTGACAGTCCTGCATAAGCCCATCCAAATATACGTTCAAAAATAAGAAATGAACACTCAAATTAAAATTACCTTTGTGATGGCCTTTCATCATGACATCTTCCTGTTGGTATCAACATCCTGTATACATGTTGACACATTTCCCAAAGATATCCATTGGCAAAGGTCTCCATCTTTTTCAAACTTCCATTAGAGTCTTCATATCTTTTCAAGAGATATCATAGTCAAATCTTCTTGGACTTTCGAATGTTGATTGCCTTTACGATGGTTGCATAGTCCATGATCTCTTCCTTCCTTTTTTTACACATTTCGTTCCTAGGAAATTTCATTCATAGTTCCTTCAATTATTGTAAACCACCTCATATTCGATATGAGGACATATTATGTTGATTTCATCTAGTGTGATCCATGCCTTGTTTTGATCATGCTCTCAAGATGAAGCATTGATCCATGTTACCTACAACCATATGACACGACTCTTTCAAAAATTGAATACAAGCATGCATACCTCATTTTTTTCTTTAGGTCATCTAGGGTTCCTTCAAGAGCTTCAATCCCTTGATTTGCTTCATCTCTTGTGTCATCATACCATCTTCCCATGAATTCCACAAATTGGAATCCCCGATGAAACACTTTGCTTCCTTTCTAGATCGGTGAACCTTCAGATGAAGATTCCATCAGAGAATCTTGAGGATCTTGAATATCCCCATCCAGCAGATGTTTTTCCTTTTGACTGATGTATGATGAGACTTGTCTTGAATGACTTCTATTAGTGTCACTTATACTTTTAATGAGGTTCCCAAGAATTATATCCTTCATAGTTGTCTGCCATAGATTATGTTCCAAGTATCCTTCATGATTTCCTATGGTGATGTCATGAGCTCTTGTTTCTAATGCTTCCATGATGCCATGATGCATCCCATCATTTATTATAGCTATATCCTATAACATAAGATTTAGGAACTATGACAAGACCTTTTGTGAGGGAGGCTATCTCAGTCATAGTAGAGATCTCTTACATAAGATTTAGGAACTATGACAAGACCTTTTGTGAGGGAGGCTATCTCAGTCATAGTAGAGATCTCTTAATTCCTCTTTTCTTGGATCTCTTCTCTTCAGCGTCCTCTACTTCGTCAGTGATATGGGTTTCTTATGTTCCTCTTTTGTTATTGTCCCTTTTGAGCTTAGGTCAATCTTTCTTGTAATGTCCATAATTTTTATAGCATTGAATCTTATCTATGTTCTTCTTTCCTTTCTGAGGACCAAATTTTCCAAACTTCCCTTTCCTTCTTGCAAATGTTTGAACCCTTTCATTTGATCCTTCAACGCTTTTTGCCCTCAACCTGTCATCTCCTATATTGCATAGAAACCACAAGTTGTTGAATGGGATAACTTTCTTATCCTCATAGACATTTGTTACCTTGTTCATAAGTTAGTGCATTTAGAACAATGAAGATTATCTCCTTATCTGATATCATCTCTCCCAGATCTTGCAGTTGAGATCTTATGAACATATCCCTTCATCCTTTGATATCTTCAATTTGTGTAAATCATATCCAATTGTTATGACCTTTCTTATTGTATCTTCAAAGAATAGTTCTACCAACTTATCATATATCTCTTTTGATGTTTCCAATTCTACTATATAGGGAATGGGGGGACCTTTCATTGATTTCATGAGAATCCCTTGAGCCCTTTGATCCCTTTCCATGTATTCAGATAAAGCTCAACCTTCAGATGATTTGGAGACTTTTCCATTGATATGATTAATGACTGCATTTTCTTCGAGGACTATGTCTATCCTCCTTTTCCATGCAAGGAAGTTCAATGACCCAACCAACGTATAAATCTCCTTGCAACGAAGTCATTTTAGTAGATTAGATTATAGAATAAAATATACTTACTGGACAAGTGAAGATGAAATCTTCAACTTGATCCCTTTGATGATGGTTGACGAAGATGTATTAGTTCCCTTTTGGATGATCTTCTTCCAAATGAAATCTCTTCTTCAATAAAAGGAGATTGCCCCTTTTATGATGACAATGGCTTTTGATCTAGCTTCCTTTTGGATTTCAAGATACTTCAACTTCAAATTGATTGAGAGTGGATCCCAAGAATGCTTCTTAGATCGAGCTAGGGTTTTGACTTTTTTCAAGATGATGATGTGATCTTTGTCCTTGAAGTGCTTCTTTTGGATCTATTGACTTCAATCTACCTTGATTAGTAGATCTCTTCAACTTGATGACGATCTCTGTGGTCTTATGATGATGACTAGAGGATACCAAGACTTTTGCTTGTGTAGACTTCTTTGATTTAGGGTTATGATGCTTCCTTTGTAGATCTTGACTTCACAATGATCTTTGCTTTGATGCTTTCCTTGAAACTTGATCCTTTAATGTCCCTTGATTAGATGCCCTTCCTTGACTTAGTTACCTTAGCTCTGATACCATGTTGAGAAATCTAGGGCATCAAGGATTAGGCGATTTCTCTTCAATTATGATTGCTTATGAATGCTTTTTACTTCATTAGTTTAGGATCTTCTTTTGTTTAAGTTATTAGTGTTCTTCTTCATCAAACAACCACCATTGCATGAACATAAATAGACAAGAGACGTAGGATGTAGGCTATTTGCCAGGGCCAAAACCTCTCTTTTTGAGGGGAAAACCTGCACAAAAATTCTTCTTATAGAGATTCCAATTGACAAATACCAAGACCAAGACCCTTGACCTATTTGCGACTCCAAGACCAAGACACAAGTTCTCTTGACAATCAACCTTCTTCTTGACTCCTCTTCCACTTCGACCTTCTTAGCATCGAGACATTATCACCACCGAGATCTTATCACTATATTGACATCGATATTTCCTTTACTGTGAGACCTCCTTACTGTCATATTACCGAGACCTTGCTTCTGTGATGGCACTGAGTCATTTTTCCATGTGATAACACTGATTCTTTTTGTGGTGCATTGGGCCTTTATCACTGAGATGGTACCAAAACATAATAACATCATCAACGGACTGTGATTTCACTGGAATTATCTTCTAACCGAGCATATTTAGATATTCACCATGACTGTGTGTTGACGGTGCTGGACCTGCCAACATGTAAGGGGATCTCCCCAGTCAGAAGTCCCAATTAGACCTTAGACCGTTTGGTGTAGGAGTCCCAGCCGTGGGTCATACGGTAATGCCTTGACTGTGATTTCACACAGAGGCAAGTAAGATAACTGTGTTGGTAGTAAGGGTGTGACCATTGCAGCAAGCCAAGGAAGTGCATGAGAGGTTCTAACACACTGAGGGTGAGGTGAGTGCGCCCCTTGGAAACCTGTAATAGTACGCGGCTTGGAAGGGAACACACGAGCGAAGATGCATCACAAGTTGGAAAACAAGTTAGCGAGCAATCCAAAGTGATGGTTAAACCAACAACACATTTCAGAAAGATTTATACATACTTATACAAAATAGTCCATACATGCATGCGTAAGCAAACAAATGAGTAAACCAGATAGCATAAAATACAATACAACATATGCATGAAATGTGCTGGCTCTGTTATATTAAGTGTAAGTTCCATTCCTACAATACATCCATGTCCAACCACTAGTTCCAATAGTGGAACGTTACAGCCACAACCCTTTGCTCCTCCAAAGAGATGTACTAGCTCTGCGCAATGGAGAAGCCAAGGCTCGTTATAATAATGTCCAAGCTTTCCCTAAGATACTCCTAACGAAGCTTGGCTGACCAAAAACCTTTACAATGAGTTATGAGGTTCTATTTATAGCAAAGGGTGGGGTGACCCTTGACATTCCCCTTTATGACAGTTCATTTACCCTCATGACTCTTCATCTACTCTATCATTGTTACATCCAACTATTGACACTTGAACTTTCACTTGACATGACGTTACATTACAATACACATGTGCTCATGTGAGACAAAATGGCTTGAACAAGCCATGCAAGACATCACCGACACTTGGTCCGTTGTGGTGAGACCAACTCTTTGACATGCTTGTGATGGTGAAGGTGGTGAGCTGATGTCAAACTTGGTCGTCTGTGATGGTGTGCATGCACCCCATGGTGACATCTCGCTGAAGCGAACTCTCGCCTTCGTAGCATCGGGGTGCATTGGTGTGGCTCCTTCATCCAACTTGTCTGCTAGCATGCGCATGGTCTTCTTGGTGCAACTGAACCGACAACACACTGATGCATAGTGTCTGTGATGATCTTCCAGTGTGTGAGTGTGGTCATGCACATCAACTATCAACTACATGTTCAGCGCCAGTTGGACTTGCTTTTTGTCCTCGCCTTGGTGAGTGCGCTGAATGGGTTGGATCGCATGTGTGCGCACAATGACATGCATGCTGCTAAATCCCTTGCATGCGATCAACAACACTGCTCACCATGTCTGCTCCGTGCCAGCTGCTGGGATGGATCTATAACTTGTATAGGCGCAGTTTCATCCGTGAGTGCATGTTGTGCCCCCTGATGTTCCTGTTCCTTCTTCAACTCATTCGCTTCTCTGTGCAACGCATGTTCTTTCTTGAGTTGCTGCTTCAACACATGCAACTCCTTTGTTCCACTCTCTGTCTTCGTGTGATCGCGCTGTCACCTCATAGCATGAATCTCCAAAGTTACTTTAGTCATCAGTGGATCTGCTTGAGCTTGCAACTTTTTTCCGCCTCCATGTTGTCAACAACCTTCCTCTTGCATTCGTTGCATCTGGTATGCTGCCTTCAGCTGCTGTTCATGATGCTGCTGCGGGCATATTTCAATGTCCTTGTCTACGATCAACTTGATGTCTTCGTGGGTAGGAAAGTTCATAGACACTTGATTTACTGCATCCCTAAGTGTGCTCTGAACGGTGTCTTCGTCTCTGCTCTCTTAGAAACCATTGTACTTGTACTTTTGAGAGACAGATGAACACTTGCGATACCTGGAGACATGGAAACACTCATGGCAAGCAATTTGTCAGTCGAAAAACAGAATGAACTTGAGAACTGACTTGCAACATACCTGGGTCACTGATCATGAAGGTCACACAATTTTCGCCGGGAAGTCAGGAGACTGACTACCGAGACTGCGCAAGGCACACTCTGGGCTACTGGGAGGCTGATTGATTGCTGGAACTGCGCAATGCACAATCTAGTCTGGTTGCTGACTGCTGGAATTGCGCAATGCACAATCTTAGTTGGCAATGGTTGCAGGCTCAGTGACTAAATTGCGCAATTCTCTGGGCCAACAGCCACTGTCCCCTAGAATTGCGCAATGCAAGACTGGAGGATATTCCCCGGGCATAAATGTGCATTTCCTGAGCGGAAGAAAGAGCCTTCCCTCTCAGGATTGCACAACGCTGTCTTGGTGAGGCGGAGTAAAGCAAATGCATGGCGATACTGAGTGTAAGCATAAGAGAAAGATCGTGCATGCAAACGGTGAATGACAGATTCAGAAAAAATGGAACAACATGCATGTGGGTGAAGTGAGTTGCTGAATCGGCCACTGTTCGTGAAGAATAGTTTCATGCATGCGATAGCAGTGAGATGTTAATAAACACTGAAGCGGTGTTGGTACAAGCTAGTATGTATCAAAACGAAAGCAAGCACTCACTGAAATCAAGCAGTCAACATTCATACGAAGCGAAACACAAAAAGTGTCAGAAATGCAACACAAGCCATGGAAAGTGGGCTTACCCCAAAACAACTGAGCTAAATGTGCCGACAACTCTTAGATGTGATGTGGGATGTCAGCGCTGCAAGGTTGATGTGAGGAACGAGCTCTGCAACGTCCAGTTGATGAGTTTTGATAAAATCGAGGTTGTGATGCGCATGCCACAAATCTAGGGAAAGCGATACTTGGTGGGAGGTTTCTGAAATGATCCTTGCATGCAACCTCCAACTGCCAAAAATAGATCCCTGAAACGAGCGATGCCTTTGCATGCTGCCTTGGGAGAAGCAACTCATGCATGCAAGTCTGTTTTGCTCGGTCCCGCAGGGAACCGGTCAACTTAGCTGCACATGCAAGAGATTGCTCAACTGTTGGGAGAAAATGCGCATTTTTGGCTGGGACCTGGGCTGGCTGCTCAGAAGATTTGTGCAATTTCTAGGCAGAGCAATTGATTGCTGCCCATATTTGTGCAAATTCTGGGTTGAGCAACCTAGCGGGGAAGGATTGTATAATTTTCTAGGTGAAGCTTGCTCAATAGAATTGCATAACTCTGAGGCCCAACAGGCTTCCAGTTAGGATTGCGCAATTTCTGGAGGGAAGGCTGGTTTCCCTCCAGATTTGCGCAAATTATTGAAGGAGCTGCTCAGCCTGCTGCTGGACCAAGTCCGGATGAACAACTTGTGAGGGAAATGCATCAAGGTTTGATCGACAAGCTCTCTCTGCAAGAAAATCACAAGAGCTTATGCACTTGACGAAGCAAGACATGCTGCTATGAAGGTTGGTAGGGATGCTCCAAAATGAAGCTAAGGTAAAATTTTGGAGGGTGGTTGTAGCCGCTACAACACTGTGATATCAGCGAACTGTCATCACACTAATATGGCACCAAAATTGTGTTTTTCTGGACTGTAATAACACCAAAATAAAGATACCTCCTTTTTGTGATGATACCGAACCTTGCTTATTGTAATTGCACCGAAAATAACTCACTGTGATTGCACCGAACTTATCCCTGTGATAGACATTCGAATTGCAGAGAGATCCGAACTTGTTGACTGTGGAATAGGTTGAGTTGCTTATTTATAGTAGTCTGTCCATGTAATTAGTCGACATGAGATTATGAATCGTTGCGTCTTCATTTAGGTGAGCCGACATGAGTTTTTGCATTTCATTTTGAAGTTGACATGAAAAAGGATGCCCTGTGCTTGTCTTGGAGGGCTACTAGACCATTCTATTGACTCGTATACATTTGTAACATGCCCAAGAAGGGTTCTTCATACATGACATTGACTATCTTTGACTTTTATGACTAGATGAAAAATCCTAAAGACTCACATTGGGAGCCATCTAAAAATAAAATCCTTGCTCATGAAACCCATGAGTCAAGCATGCAATCATTTTATTTTTATTCTTTACATCAGTTACATAAAAATCACAATTACACATGTCATTATGAAGACCGAACCTAGTTACACTTTTCAACACAAAGCTGCATCTCAACAACATTCTCTATGTTCTAGGTTTAGAAAAGATTTTACTTTCTATTTCTTGTTTAGAAGATGAAGGGGAAAGGATTTCTTTTGTTGATGGAAAAGTATTGGTTTGGGGAAAGAACTCTAGTATTGACAAAGCTACGGTTATTGGAGTTCGTGAAGGAAGTCTTTATCGGGTTATCGCACCATCTCCTCAAGCTTTGGTTCATATGGAAATAAGTCCCATTGAACTGTGGCATCGAAGATATTGCCATCTTCATTACAAGGTCATCCCTACTCTTAGTCAATTGGTTCATGGTATTCCTGATATGAAGTTAGATCATGAAGGTGTGTGCAAGGGATGTTCTTTGGGGAAGCATACTAAAAATCCATTTCATCATAATGAATCTAGGCCTAAAGAAATATTAGATCTCATCCATTATGATGTATGCGGGGCCATGTTTGACAAGACACTTGGAGGTGATCTCTATTATGTAACATTCATTGATGACCATTCGAGGAAGACATGGCTCTACATACTCAAAACTAAAGATGAAGTATTTGATAAGTTCAGGGAGTCCAGGGCTGAGGTGGAAACCCTAACTGAAAAGAAGATAAAGATTCTAAGGTTTGACAATGGTGGGGAATACACCTCTAAAGAGTTAATTTCATATTGTAAGGATGCAGGTATTAAGAGGGAGCACATTGTTCTTTACTATCTTGAACAAAATGGATTGGCCGAAAGGAAGAATAGGTCAATTGAAGAAGGCATTCAAACTATGTTCCTTGATTAAGATCTACCGAAGTTCTTCGGGGTTGAAGCAACAATGATTGCCGTGTACGTTCAAAATAGAAGTACTCATTAGAGTCTTGATAATACTACTCCCGAAGAAGTATTCACAGGAAATAAGTCGAGTGTGGATCATTTCTGCCTATTTGGAAATCCATCATATGCCCATGTTCTGAAAGACAAGTGAAAGAAGTTGGACTTGACAAGCGTCAAGGGAATATTCGCTGGTTATAGTCTTTCCTCGAAAGCATATAGAATCTACATAAAGGGAGGAAAGATACAATGACGTAAGTAGTGATGACATATTTGATGAGAATCAAGTTTACAAGAAATCAAATGATATTCCTATTGATTGTGATGATGAAGAAGTTCCCGTATTTGAAGAAGATGAAGTTCATCATGAAAACTCTACTGCAAATGATGAAGAAGAAGGACCTAGTGAGACTATTCAATCGGTGGTTATCCCAACCACAAGGAAGAGGCCAAATTGGTTGAAAGCTACATTAGAAGATGCTGAAGGACATGAAGCTGTGAAAGGGTCCTCTAGGGAAAGTAAGAAAGCGAAAAGGTATTTTGGTTACGCTGCATATATGAAAAATATGATTGAAGCCGAACCATCTACATTTCAGGAAGTTGAGCATGAAAAGGTTTGGAAGAAAGCTATTACAGGAAGAATATAAATCCATCATGAAGAATGGGGTTTGGGAAATTGTTTCTAGACCTAGTGACAAATCGGTTGTCACATCGAAGTGGATCTATAAGATCAAACATGCTTTTGATGGAAGTATAGACAAGTACAAAACAAAGTTCATCGCAAGCGGTTTCTCTCAAAAGGAAGGCATTGACTATAAAGAAACCTTTTCACCTACTACAACGTACACTACCATTAGATCATTGGTTTCATTCGCTGCTACAATGGGGTGGAATATCCATCAAATAGATGTTAAGACTGCGTTTCTAAATGGGACCATTGATGAGGAAGTGTACATCGAACAACCTGAAGGATTTGAAGTGAATAGCAGGGACTCTCATGTTTGCAAACTCAAGAAGGCCCTATATGGCTTGAAGTAAGCATTGAGGGCATGGTATATGAGAATGGATGCATATATTCTCAAAATTGGGTTCGTGAAGAGTACTGATGACCTGAATCTATATATCAAAGTCGTGAACAATGAGCCCATCATTATTCTACTATATGTGGATGATCTATTCAATACTGGTGTGGAACGAAGAATTCAAGAATGCAGGAAGACGTTGGCAACTGAATTTAAGATGAAGGATCTAGGGTTGATGCATTACTACCTAGGTCTAGAAGTATGAAAAAGACTTGGGGAGTTATATTTAAGGCAAGGAAAGTACATGATCACGTGATTGCAGAAATTTGGGATGATGGATTCCAAGCTGATGGTTACTCCTATGATCACCAACCTCAAGAAGTAGAGGAGCTCCAACTCTAGTTTTTCAGATCCTACCTCATATCGTCAGTTGGTGGGTTCCATGATGTATCTCATAAATACTAGGCTAGATATATGTTTTGCAGTAAGAATTCTTAGTCAGTTTTAGTTGGAGCCTCGTCATGATCACGAAATAGATGCCAAACATATATTGAGGTATCTTCGTGGCACTATACATCTCTGCCAAAAGTATGATAGTAAGGAAGTCAAGCTAATTGGCTTCACAGACTCTGATTGGGGTGGCAGTGAGACCGATGGAAGGAGCACTACCGGAGGATGCTTTAGTCTGGGAGATGCTATGATCTCATGGATGAGTAGGAAGCAAGATCCCATTGCATTGAGTAGTGTCGAGGCAGAATCTGTGGATGCATGTGAAGTAGGAAAAGAGGTTGTTTGGTTAAGGAAGCTTCTGACAGATTTGTTCGAGAAGCCTCTAGGTCCTACTGTGATTAATTGTGATAATCAAAGTTGTATCAAGATGTCTAGAGATCTCATGTTTCATTCGAGGATGAAACATATCAATAATAAGTTCCACTTTATTAGGAACTTGGTGTAAGATGGGATTGTGAAGTTAGAGTATGTTCCGATAGATGAATAGGTAGTAGACATACTGACAAAGACTCTTCCTTATAAGAAGTTTGAATATCTAAGGAATTTGCTGCGTTTGGTAGATATTGGTGATTGTATTGATGATAAAGAAATGGAAGAGATTTGTTGAGGCTTTGCGAGTGAAGCATTGCCTGGGGAGACATTAGCCCGACACTGTGTTGATGTCTAGAATCTCAGAATTGAAAAGGTGGTGTTGTTTATTGAGTTCTATTTTGGATACACACCTCTATGTTTGGGTTGGTGGTTAGCAAGTAACCCTGATGGTACCTAGAGGGGCTGAAAGCTTGAATCCACCTTAGTCCCACTTGGATAGATTTCCCTGGTCAGGAATCTAGTCCATGGCATTGCGGTGCTTAAATTGTTGAAACAATGTAAACTTTGAAATGGGAACTAACACTGTTACCCGTTTTGTAGAGATAGCAAAAAAGTGACCCGATTTTGAAAAGGGGTGATGCAGAACACACGCATTTTATTAGAGCATAGTTTTTGACACTTTAATTTTTTTATATACATTACGTTTTAGAATGTTAGTGATTTGCGTGCTGATTTAAGAAAGTGGTGATTTTGCATCATGCCCTTTTTTAAAAAGACCTATTTTTTTACTTTAAATTTTCTAATGTATGAAGCGTAAATAATTATTTTCTAAATTTAACAAATTTTGACACTTCAAATTTTGTAATGTATTGTGTGGAATTTTTTTAAATGTTTCAACATTTTTTACACTTTTTTTTTTTTATGTCAATTTTTTTGGAGATAAAAAAAAAATAATACTATATATATATATATATAACGACAAAACAATTAAAAAAAAACAAATTTATTTTGTAAACCATAAATAAAAATTGGAAAAAATGAAAAAAATAAAAATGTTATAAAATTTGTAGTTTAACATAGAAAATTAAAAAAGCATTTACAAAAAACTACAAAAAAAGTTAAAATTAAAAACTAGACTAAAAAATAGAAAAGGGATTGCGAATAAGAATTTAAAAAATTATTAAAATCAGATAAAAACATAAAAAAACTAAACTACCAAAATATCTAATTAAAAAAAACCCAAACAATTAAAATTTTTAAAATATATTATATATTTAAAATTATAAAAAAACTAAAAACATTTTTAAATTTTAAAACTATATATTTTGGATTTTTAAAAATCCTTTAAAAAAAAAAAACATATATTTTTGATTAAAAAAAATAACATTTAAAACTTTAAAAAACATATATTTACGATTAAAACTTTAAAAAACATATATGCATGCAGCTTCGCTGCCTAGGGTCGCACCCCCATGGATCGCCGTGTGGTGGTTATATGATTCTCAAAATCGGATAACCATCACCCGACCGCTCGTGGGGGTGGCTATCTGATTCTCAGAATCAGATAGCCATCGCTCGATCACCCGTGGGGGTGGCTATCCGATTTTCGGAATCAGATAACCACTTCAGGGCCGCTCGTGGGGGTGGCTATCCAA
>APFE031353742.1:41171-68222 GCA_000404065.3 Pinus taeda
TTTTGCTAATTTTTTAAACTTATTTTTTGTTTTTTTTCATTGTTTTAATTTTTAATTTTATGTTTTCATTATTCTTTTGAAATTTTAATGTTTTTAGGAGTCATAAGAAAATCTTTTACCCCATTATATCAAAATGTTGAAAATCTACTCTAAGAAAAAAAAGTGTTATTCTAGCATCAACACTTTTCGTTTTGAGGGTGTTTTTTGCACATAAAAATTCGGTTTTACTGACATTTTTTAAAAATGTTGAAAATTGACATTAAAAAAAAGCCATCGTTCCAGTATCAAAACTTTTTATTTTTAGGGTGTTTTTTGCACAATTTTTGCACAAAAAATTCGTTTTCACTGCCATTTTTAAAACATGTTCAAAATTGACTCTAAAAAAAACCATTGTTCCAGTGTATACACTTTTCGTTTTTAGCACTATTTTTTATGTTTTTTCGGGGTTTTTTGGCTAGAGTTCCTGTTTTGAGTTTATAGTTGTCGTTTCAAAGTTTACATTGTTTTGAGTGACTGGTTGGATAGATTGCCCTGGTCAGGAATCTAGTCCATGGCATTGCGGTGCCTAAAGGTTCTTCATATTTTTCATATAATTTGAGATCTTCCATTATATATGTACATTATGAATACCTCCCTAGTTAAGAGGGAGTGTTAGAAAATGTAACTATGTTCGGTCTTCAATAATGTACTTAAGTATTTATACAATGCACTTGTCAAAAGAATAAAGAAAATAATTTTTATTATTGTAACAATGATTTATTAAAGCATGAGTTTTATGCTTGGGTCATCATTGGATTAGTCAAAGTCCCCATTGTGGACTCCTAAAATTAATATTGAGTTTATAGAGTCATTGTATATTTGAAGAGACCCTTCTTAGGCTTTCGAATCATATAAAAAGGTTTTGTATCAAGTTCAAGTCAAATATGAATTATGTGTCCTCCATATCATGTCGGCCTAAGGAAGATCAAGTCGGCCCAAGGATCCCCATTTGAACCACTAGAAGCCTATATATTGAAGGAGGTCAAAGTTATTTGGAGCACTCACACACAAGCAAGTTCGATATCTCAAGAAGAGCTAGAGAAGTGCGAAGTCTGTTGCTGGGAGGACAAAAGAAGTGCGAGTTTGGGTGAGTCTCTAGAGAAGAAGAAAATCGAGTTTTTGGTGCATCTCTCGCTGTTTCGTGGTCTTTGTTGGGAGATCGAAGTCTCCTAAGATTTCGCTATCGCCGGAAGTTGCATGTTGTTGGAAGCTGTTGCCTAGTCAAAGTTGCTGGAAGGGGTCAAAGATCTGGGAGGCTGACATGGTGTGGATGGAAAGCATGGTCTTGGTCTAGGGTAAAGAGTCTCAAGGAATACTATTGAATGGAGAATTATCTTGAATGAGTTTTCCCTTAACATGTGCTTATATCTTGTGTCTCTTGTTTTGTGATCTTCATATATGTATAATTTCTTGATGAACGATAAGATAATAAAGAAGTAAAAGAAACCAACACTCATAAGTAATTATCAAGAAAGGATAATCAAACCCTAATACAATATCCTTGATTTTCCAACATCTTGTGCATTATGTTCTCTATTTTATTGCATTTGAATGGTAATTTCTTGATGAATGATAAAGAAAGACTAAGGAAAACCCTAAACATTTTCATAAGTATCATGACTAGAAATTCTCTCTTGCATTGGAATTTCTACATGGTTTTAGAGTTATGGTAAACACATGAGCACTATTGGAGAAGTCTTAAGAGATTACGATCCAAGGCATCTTTAAATGACACCAAGAGACAATAATCAAGTGCCGAACTATCTGAGACATCCAAAAGTCTATCTGTGGTAATATCATTCAGGGATCTGAATATTCCGAGTTGACATGTTTGAAACAAGTACGAATAAAAAGTTTAAGACATATGAAGAAGTCCATACCTCAAAGATCAAACACTATATCACATTCAAATCATTTCATTCTTTATGCGGAAAGCATCAAAGTCCAGTTCTGAAATCCTGAGGCATTATGTTTTTGTGGAGCAAGCAATAAGTTTATGGAACATCTAAATTCAAAGCTTGGACGAAGAGTCCTATCATTTACATGTACAATTTATGCCAAAAATTCTTAGGACAACGAAGTGTCTACAAGGGAAAAGATAAGAATATAACAACAACAAATAAAGTCTGAAAGTTCAAGATTGGTAACAAGTCCTCTCTATAGAAATTTGAACTAATTGATAAAAGATTAGAGTATATATATGACAAGCTTGAGCACAAGTCCAAATCTTCTGTGGCACTAAATTGCAGTGGCATCCAAACTTCTGTGGTACCATGGCATACAAAATTCTTGAAGCACTATGGTATAAGAATTTACTAAGGCATTGTACTTTTTTATGCAACTCTCCTATAACACTATATCACTGTAGTATCCTTATCTATGGAAATGATCATTAAACACAATCAAGTCATTTTCCCTTGATTAAAGCTTACCTTATCCATGTACTTGTTATGATCACTATATGTGGAAGAAAACTAGACCATTTGAGGATCGAATATCCTCAAAGTATTAACAAGATAAACACATTGTTCTATGACTATGTGGCCGCAATATTTAAGGTAGCTACAGGACTAAAGTAACCCTAGCCATTATAGAGCATAAACTAGACCGAAACTTCAAGCATCATGAAAAACTTTTGATATAGGGTAGTGGGTAATTTGAGTCTTTTCCCAAGCAAGGACCAAGCATTGTCATATTGATACGCGCTTGTTGTTGACAAGATGAAGCCCATTCTTGAAGGAGGTACTTTTGTTGGAGATAGATATATCATTTCGAGTTTGATACAAAAGACCAAAACTCTATGAAAAGAACCAAGCTCCTGTAGCCAATCTCAAGACTATAAGGTTGAAAAAGTACATATAATTTCTGTTCATTTCAAAGTTCTCTTGCTTTGTCAATTATATTGCATAGAATGCTAAGTTTGCTAGATTATGAAGAATCTAGGAAATAACATGTAGAGTAAGCTACCAATCTTATTCTCTCTTGAAAGATAGTGCCATAAAAGGATTTGTATAGATATAATATAGATCAACATTTGAATCCTTTCCTTGCATATGAAGACTAGGTTTTTGTGATTAAGGAATGAAATGACCTCTATCTCATAGAAGGCTTGTCAATAATGTTTCTAGGGTCTGCAACTAACACATTTAAATACTTGTAGAATTTTCAAACTTGAAGTTTGACATACTGTGGACATTAAAGTGTCTAGGGTTTATAAACCTCATGAAAGGTTTGAACTAGAAAACCCTATGAACAAAACCTTAACTTATCATTTTTGCTGTAAGAAGAAACCCTAGCTCTTGTGAATAACATAAATGACATCATGCTGATGTAAGAAAAAGGTTGGTGAAAAGGGTCCAAAGGTTAAGAGAGAGCTAGGATTTCTCAAAAGATAAGTATTCTTTTCTCTTTGATTAAGACTAATGTTAATGTCTTTAATTTTTAAGGTCTCTTGACTATATAGTCTCTTCTTGATTATAATTGTTCTCCCATATTCTCCGAGTGAGATTTGCAGGAAAATAAGTGAGATGACCTAAGCTTTGACAAGAGAAGAATGAACGAAAAATAGCTAAAATGATTTTCTAGACAAAAGAAATGAAGAGATGACAAAACAAATACAACAATTAAAAGCATTAAATTAAGAAGGTTCTCCTAATAAGAGGGAGAAGATCTTGTTAAGAAAACTGCCTTGGTTGGAAGAGTTATCCCAGATTTTGAAGAATCCTCGTGATTAAGGAAGACCTCATACTTTGGGAAAAAGGATTCATGAAACAAAGAAATAAATATTGACTTCAGAGGGAGTTGGAAGTGAATTTGATTGGGGGCTTGACGATACATCGTTTGGGTTGGCAGTGCTAATGGTGAGTAGAGATACTACTAAGGGTTGGGATCATGTATGGTTTCCTGGAAGAGTATGCAGCATAATTTTGTTGCACTATAGAGGAAGAAGATGTGGTAGTTAGTTGTGAAGCAGTTTCGCTCTATAAAATGTTTGATGGACTATTTGACGATGTGGTGGATTCGATCGTGATTCTCTACAAAGATTGGTAAGGACTTGTCTTTTCATAGAAGATGAAAGCGCTTGATGATTTGATAGTATGGTGTAGATAGGAGTTGAGAAGCTACAAACAAGATCTCCATGGATAAACATGTAGCTGATGTAAGGGAAGTATTACACGAGCTTGGGCTTGTAGTTATCTCCTCCATGGTTTAGAGGGAGTGAGGATGGACACCATGTTGTTCATGTATCATGTAATATGGCTAAGACTAATCACTGTAAGTCTAGTGCATGAACACAGGTAGAAAGAATGGTGGATTGGATAAGCATCAAGGACTAGAATTCTTGAGACTTGTACTATGACTAGGAGTAACAACCGTAATAGTCAAATACATTGTTCTAATATAAGAATGGTCTCAAGGACCAACATTTCCTTGTGTCAAATATTGTGGAAATGGATTAAGAAATGGTCCTGTGAGGACATACCTTGGTGAACACCTAGGTGGGGTATGTGCTTTAGAGAGGTGGTGTATTGTCCTATTAATGCCTCCCAACATTGTGCTTTGATGTAGTGGAGAGATAAAGCAGACTTGTCAAGGCCTTAGTAGTTTGACAATGTTGGTTAGGATGATGCTTATCAATCTAGATTGTCTCTTTTAGATGTTCTCAACTTGAGAATATACGGGTAAGTCATTATGACTACCTCCCTAGTTAAGAGGGAGTGTTGAAATTGTAACTAGGTTCGGTCTTCATAAGTGTCATTATATGTATTTTATGTAAAAACAAAAAACAAAAATTATTATTATTTTATAACATGTTCTTCATGCTTTATTTTGGCCAAAATAAAAAGTCAAAGGGCACGTTCTTTGTGACCCCATAAAAAGAATAAAATTTGAATTTTTGTAAGTCGTTTATTTCTCCAAGATTGCCAAGTCGGCTCTCCAAACATCAATTTGACTAAGCCCCTATTTGGTACCCTTTCAACATCATTGGTGACTATATAAACATATACACTTGTTTCTCCCTCAAGGGAACTACAGTTCACACTAACACGTCTTCTTTCTCTGAAATACACGAAGAGCAAAAGGAAGGATGAATGTCGAGATTTAGAAGGAAGAATATATGCACTCACTCAAGCAAGAAAGGAAGGTCAGATATCTGTAATAGTTTCTTGTGGAATATGAATTATTTGAGGATCTTATTGACTGTAACACACAAATATATAAGGATCCCTATGATGCGAGTTCTTGTAGCATATTTATGTGACACAACTATCTACAATGATGCGAGTTCTTGTAGCATGTTTATATGACACATCTATCTACAATGATGCAAGTTCTTGTAGCATATCTCTCTATGCTGATGTGAGTTCCAGTGGTACCTTTTCTTGTTATGAAGCATTCTCTCTATGGCACCTATATCTTTGTGACGTGGCATGCATATATAAACATATTGGCTAATTATCGCATGGACAAAATCATGGCAGAGTTTGGAGGGCTAACTTGGTAGTTGGATCATTGGTTAGTATGACTTGGATTTCTCTTGTTGACAAAGGATCTATAAGTGATGGATTGACGAGATTTTCCCCTTGTTGGTTTTTCCCTGGCCTCTGACCTAATCTCGTGCCTCATGTGCATTATGTTCTCTATTTTCTTGCATTTGAATGGTAATTGCTTGATGAATGATAAAGAAAAACCAAGGAAAAACCTAAACATCTTCAAAAGTAATTATCATGACTAGAAACTCTCTTTTGCATTGAAATTTCAACGCTTCTAATATTAAGTTAACTTTGAACAACCTAGCAATAACTTTTGGTAAAAAGGTAGATAGAGGGAAAAATTTGGAAAGGGTAGAGGTAAGCTTGGTAGTGACATTCAAAGATATCAATGAGCTAATTGATTTAAGTGATATGAAAAATAATAGGATTTTTAAATGATTCTATTGTTAAAATATTGGTTACAAAAACAATTTTTGTCAAAATATATGAGATAAAAACACAATTTAAGGGTTGGCCAAATCAAATAGAAAGTCGCCAATATTGTTAAGCATAATGAGGACTAATGTTATATTTTCATAACTAAGTATAAGCTAAGTCACTTGAATCTAGTTTGAATTTGAATTTGATAACTTTAAAGTTCGAGAAAAAATCCACAACAAAAATTTCAATCATAAAATTCAACCTATAACAAAATTTTAAAAATATAAATTATAGTAAAATAAAAAAAAACATATTAGTCTCATTAAAAAAACACTTAACTAACAACCTAAAACGTATATCATGGTTTACAAATTTTTAAAAATATATAAATATATGCAATAAAATTAAAAATGATACTCCATTAGGGAACAATCCATCGAAAAACTTGGGCTTATTGTTTGTATATAAAGGCATGGGTGACAACACTAAATGCACCATATTTAATGAAAAAAAAATTATTTAGCAAATGGGATATAGAGATTCCTTTTGTACATTAAATTAATACCTTTTAGCTCATTTTGGAACCTTATAATGTAATTGAGAGACTGAGTGAATAAAATTAAATTGTGTTGTAAATTATATTTGTTTGTTGCTGATGTGGGGTATATGGTTGTTGGATAATTTACCTTCTACGCTATTTTGGAACCTTATAATGTAATTGAGAGATTTACAGAATAAAATTAAATTACGTTATAAATTACATTGGTTTGTTATTATTGTAGGGTATATGTTAGCCAGATAATGTTGGAAAAAAAACACCTACAAGCGAGAGGCTAGTGAGAATAAAAAATTTATCAAACTCCCAATCCATGCTCAGAGATGAGTTTGATTGAATAAAGACAGTCAAAGGCGTGGACAACAATTGAAGAAGGAAAACATACTATGAGTTATGACACTTGTACACGTGTCGAATGAAACTGGGATTAAATGGAAACCAATGTTGTATTGAGGTGGTTTTTGATTTTGTTTTTATTTTATTTATTAGACAATGGAATTGTGCTTCATGTTATCAAAAATGAAATTTGTGAATTGATTTCAAACCTCAAAAACAGGAATATTTGTGGGGTTATGGAAATCCAAACCTAGGGATGATATTGTTGCATTAAAATTTGATTCAAATTCATTTTTTTGGGGCAAGTTTATCATTTTTTATGATGGAAAGCCTTTCCATTCTTTTCACAACGCTTGTTTTGAAAAATATTTGGCTTTTTTTGTTCCCATATAAATTCACTTTTGTAATATACTAGTTTTGCTATCTAAACCACCACCTCGGTGTAGTTTGTTAGATTTTTTTTGCTAATTATCTTCATTTTTATTCGTGTTATTTTTTTATTTGTTTGCTATTGTGTCTGTGAATTGTGGGACTAGTAGTCTAAGAATTTGCGGTTCAGCGGCATCCAAGTCATCAAAATTATTTGGGGATTACACTTGGCTTGTGCCACACTAATTTGTTGATAGGGACGAAATGCTTGGGAATAGATAAGATGTTTGCCAATGTGAAATCTGAATCAGAATTTACATTGTTCGATGTAAGGAATCCATTTGAATTGTCGCTTGACAATTACTATGGGGAGTGATTTTTCGGTTGACTTAAATAGAAATTGCAGAAATGTAAACTTATGCTAATCTATCCTACAAGGGGTAATTGACAACAAATAAATGGATAACAAGTAACTAGCTATTGCCCACACAAGAAAAACAACTATTTGATTTTCTGTATAAGAAGATTAACACTATCAAAATTGGTTAAACACAAAATAGTTTTTCCATGGAATCACCCAACACCGTCCATTCATATCCAAAATCAATTCTAGAGGGAAAGCTAAGGATATGTGAAATTGTACTAACTAAACAAGGGAGTAGTCAACTTTATGGAAAGCAAAACTCACATCAAGTGTCAACATATATTTATTATTTTATAACAATCCACAACAACTCACACCAAACATATAATTGTTCCATCTGTATGAATGGCCCTTGGGGCATCTCAATATTATATTTTTCCATGGGGAAAAAACTATAATTTTGATTTAACTTTAAAAAAGGAGCAAAACTACATTTTGTAGATGCTAACCACATTCAATAAGAACAACCTCTTGGATTGTGAGCGTAAGAAATAGCTGGAAAAGTAACAGAAACTTGCGAAGTTAAGTGTGATAGTAATCACCTCACTTTTTTTTTTGACCTTTTTCCATCCCCCTAAGTTGGGGTCGACTAGAACCATTGCCAAATTGCTTTGGGTTATCTTCGGTGGGAGTTCTTTTTTTGAATCTAAACTTTTAGAAAAATGAACTTGCTTTGTGCCCACCGTTCCATACCGCTTCGATATGCCACATTTTTCTATTGTTCTAGTTCATGAATCACTTTTGATTCAGTACCATTCTGCTTGTGGGTTGCATTGACATTATGGACCGAATCATCTCCTTCTTCTTGGTTTGGAGGGTTCTGTGATTTCTTCTTCTTCCTCTGGAAGGTAGGGATCAAAAGATTGCCATCCTTTTGTTTTGCAGGCCTGCCCCTTTTTTTATGGGTTATTTTTTGCCCGCAGGCACGTGTTCTACAAATTTCGTATTTGGTAACACGATCGACATCTAAATGCAGTATTTTCATAATCCAGAAGTTGGGTTCATTGAAAATTTTATGTTTCAGTTGAATACGATTAAGTAGACCTTTACTTAGGTCTATTTCTACATGGATTTTGGTGAAGGTAAATAACCCTTTCTTTGTTCTCTCGAGGTCTATATTTTTGAATGACCCCAGGGTGTTCCCAATTTCCTTAAGAACCTTGTGATGCTAAAAAGGAAGGGGAAGATTTGGTAGCCTCACCGATACTAGCATTGTTGAGACCACCATTGTTGTGGCATCAAAATCTAGGAACCAAGCGGTGATGAAGAACTTTCATTTCCCCAAAACTAGAGCCCTTATTACAATGCTCTCTCCACATCTTCTTAGGTATTGAACTAAACAATAAAGAAACCATTTGAGAAAAGGTATGTATCATAGTTTTTGGTTGAGGTTGTAAAAACCTACTGATGCAAAACATTGGATCTGAGCAAAAACCATTGAATATGCAAATAACTACTCTAGATTGAAGAATAGAAAAAAACTGATTTACCTTTGTTATGCTTATCTCCACAACTAGATCTTATTTCTGCTGTTCAACCATGTAAGGTCCAAGATTTTATTATGGCAGATTTGATGGATTATAGCCTTTTCCTTGCATCGCATCCTTATAGGAAACAAAGCCTCCTAGGTTTTTGCCTCCTAAAGCACCCCCTCACAGCCTTAGATTTAAGCCAATAGTAAAATTTCTTGAAATATTGTAATCCTGCAGCTGAAAATAATCCTGTATCTGCTTCCCCTCATGAAAAAGACACACTGTATCTACAGAATATCCAAACTATTCATCTATCTTCTTTACCTTCACCACATAATCTGAACGGAAGAATTCCCATTAAGGGTTTTAATGAAGTGTTGAAAGTCATCCCCTTTTCAATTCTTTAGACCTTTTTCCCAGCCCAATTCGGGTAATGCTTGGGTTTTTTCCTGTAACTCCATGTCTTTCGGATAGTTCCGCAGATCATGTAGAGCTATATCATGCTCGAAAATCGCATAAGCTCGCCCAATGATCAAAGAAGCTCGCCCAACTCCGACAGTGATAGTTTTCCCTTCGTTGTTAATGTCAAATTTCTTGAATACTCTGACTACAAGTCAAAAGAAGAACAAGAGGATACTTGAATGACCTTATCATCCTTCCCTTCTCTTCTCAGCGTGATCTCCCTAGATCGACTGGATGATATTTTCGGGGATTGGGAAACCACTGATTTGGTGAACAGAGACAACTATCAGTGTCGGGAAGAAACTATACACTCCAAACACTGTGATCATCGAACTGACGATTCAACCCCTAATTTTTTGCAATTGAGAAAACATTTAAAACCCATTGCAATACCCACGAAGCCACTACCTTTGTTCTTGCCGCTGCTGTTGTCCATCATCAATCTCATTATTATCTTAAGAACTAGTTCTTTCAATTTACAACAACAACCCTTTTCACAAAGTGTTCTTCGACGTTTAAAGTTAACACTAGCAATTGCTTCTTGGGACTTCTTAGCTTCATTAAGAGTAGTTATAATTGTTTAACTCATTTATTTCATCTTATTCTACATTGGAACATAATAATTACAAATTTTCAAATGTAGAGTGTCATTACTCATCATAAGATCACTGGATCATTCACTGTAATGCTAAGTATCTCACGCAAGTATGTTCCCTGGATTTGATAATTGGATGAATTCATTTTAATTCTTCTAGGAAACACGCTTCTTAGGTGACATGATATTCTATTGTGCATTGCGCTAGACTTTTTACATCTTTATCTAGGGAGACTAAGAAGGAATTGAGTAATATGGGCTACCAGCTACCTAGATGGTTCTGCTATGTGTTGTTTCAATGAATCCTTGGTCAACTTATTGGTGAATAGTTTGAAGGAGAGCTCCTTCACATTAAATTTCTCTTCTAGTTTTGCAATGACCTTTTGTGTTGGCCTTGTCTCTCCATGATTTACAATTGATGACAACTTATTCATTTTGATTAGCCTCTCTGCCAATGCATAACTTCTTTGGTAGAGGATGATAGACCTAGATATGGCTTTCTCTGGTTTATCTTGCATTTTTATCACCCTATTTACAACTGCATAATCATACATAAATTCATTGTCATTTACCCTGACATCTGTGGTGGTACTTTGGCATATTCTCGTGGTCATTATTTTAGTCGGTCCAAAGCACAAAGTACTCCTTTCAATTGTATGTCACTTTCTTTTTCTTTTTTTCCACAGTTGAAGCAACTTTGCTACTATTTTTTATAACTCTTTGAGGCATGGATATACTTGTTTGAACATGGTTTTGAATGTATCATGCTATTCAATGGCACAAGTCTTATAGTTTGATTAGATAGAATTTTCTATTTACGTGCCATGTTTTTTTACTTGAGAATTCTCTTTTCCTATTCTTGCTATACAATTTGGTCTTTATATTTTTGGTTATGCTACAACATATCCTTTTACATTTTTCTTGTTTCCTTGTGAGAAAGCGATGTCAATTGAAGCCATCGCCATTGGATTTGAGTGTGTGTCATGCACCATGGATATGTATGTTGTCATTGACACTGGAGATAGATTGGGAAATGGTCGGGTATTTTATGTTTGTTCAACAATCATCATCAAGGTTTGATCATATAAGAAGTGACTAAGGTTAATGGCATTGCAGGAATTGGTAGGAATAATGGCCATCTCATTTCGAGGAATGTACCATTTTGTGAGAGTTGGGATTTCTTACTTTGTTTAGTTGGCCTGGGCATCTACTCGAGTTTTAGCTCTTCTTTCCTCCTCTTGGCCTCTTCTTCTTCTTTCCTTCTTTCCTTCCTCTTCTTCCTTCAAAATTTTCAGTTCTTCATCTTCCTTTAGGTTCTTTTCCTTGGCTATCATTTCAATACCTTGTTGTGTTGCTCTTTTCTCTCTTAAGGCCTCTTTCTCAGCTTCAATTTTCTCTTTACCCTTTTGGCTTTGTTGGGAAGAGATTCCCCTCCTTACTAACACTTTAGTGTAGTTTATGACTCCTTTTAATTTCTCTTCATTTCTCTAGGTTTCAGATTGGTATTCCCACCTATATTTGTATGAATAGTAGTGGTTTCTCACCATCAAACAAAGGTCATATATGTGGCATGGTAGGCCCAAAATGAAAACTTATCAAATCATTACCTTCCACTTGTGCCTCCATATATTTTATCATGTAAGAACTCAAGTGGAAGAGTGTTGGGGGCCAAGATACCTTTTTGTCTCTGGATAGAGCTTGTACACCTGTTACTACTTGATATGCAATTTCCTGCAATATGACCTCTCCTGTGACAAAATTAGAGAGTAGGTGAATCTTGATAAGCAATTTCTTGCAATATCACCTTGTCCGTGATGAACTTAGAGAGTAGGTGAGGTGGCTTTGAAACACTATATATCCTTAGATATGTTACATCCTCCTAAAAATACTAATCCTTAACTACATTAACAATTTACATGGCCTTTTCATACATACAAGGCATTAGGGCATTGAACAACACTTTATAGAGGGGACTAATGAAGTTGTGGCATATTTTAGTGTAAGATAAATGATATTTGGAGTTCGATATATTTTTACATTATATATGAATGGGTGTATCTTGAGTGCTCCATTGCCACCCCATGTCTAGAAATTCATGGTTTACACATACCACATTCAAGATGTAGGAAAACATGTAAAATTGGGGCTCCCTTCAGCTTATTTTTATACATTCTCAATATTTTCTTTTAGATAGGTTGATAGAATATCTCCCCAATTGAATGTACTCCCTACATTAGCAACATAATTGATTATCAACACACAGGCCACGTCAAACTTATTTGGATTTGGCCTTCCATACAAGCTACAAATCATAGCAACTATTAGGTGGTATGGAGTTTTGAGCAATTTTGCAGAGTATTCCCTTGTGGGCCTTGACTTGAAGTTTTTATTGTTTACTACCAATTCTTCATTAGATTCATGGGATCATGATCAAATCCCTCCAACCACTCTACATCTAGGTAAATCTCTTTAGGCAGTAATCTATAATATGTGTCTAAATTTGATGGCCTAAATGACGTGAATGAATCTTCATTTAAGTCCTTTTTCTTGGAGTTTTATGCATATGTATGCTTGATAATCCATGTGACTACTTTAGAACATGGGAAAACTAGTGGATTGGTCACTATCTTATGTAACTATGATTGCTTGATGCATCAATACACATATATATCTAGGTCACTCTTAAAATCTCTAGAGTGTTGTCCCTTTGGAACATTTGATAAGCCTCATACCATTAATAGGAGGTGGTTCTATCAATGATGCATTGAGTGTCATTACAAATAGGGCTTGAAGTACTAGGAGAGGTTTCATCTTCTCTAGATATCTCAATGATGGGATTTTCCCCAGTTTTCTTGTGATAGGTGGACATTATTTATCCTAGAAATCACCCATGACAATAACACAACACATTAATCTTGTTAGGAAATCCACAAGCAAGTGCATGAATGCATTTTAAGGGGCAAGTTTGATCAACTCATTTTGATTGTCTTAATAGAAAGGAAGGAGAGAAGCTAACACTTGATGCTACAAGGTTAAAGGGTGGCAACAAAAGGAAGGAATACTCCCTAGACAAATGGTATGTTCTGCTAAAGAATTCTTGTTGGATAGGTCCATTATGAAAAAGGAGGGGGTGCCAAACCCTGGTTAATGCTGTAGTCCAATGTTCATCTTTAGTGTTTTGACACAAGGGTATGTATGGGGGATAGTTGGAATGTTGGGGGAAAAACCTCCATTTCCCTTTGCTCTTTTAATTGCAAGTTGAAATAAATAGAGAAAAAATTAACATCTAATTAGTGCCTTTACTAACTTTAGTTCTACCTCTCTATCTTCTCTTGAGGCTAGGTTCATTACTAGCTTCCTATTTTTTCTTCAGATGAAGAAGCTTCTTTCTCAACCATTTATTAGAACTATTTAGAGTATGGATATCATCAAGTAGAACAATTTAGTTAATATTCATATGAGGGTTATGTGGACGAGTGAGTAATTTAGTGCTTTCCCTTACTTTTATGTTACAACTTTTTTTTAGTGCCTTCCACATATTCCTCTACTTTTGGCAAACAAGTACTATAAACAATCGCTATCACACGAGTTTTAACGTTCAAATGTGTTTGTTACATGGGTAATTTTAGCCAAATGTTGATTCTTGCGACATAAAATCCTACAAATTTAAGAAGGGCGGAGATGATTCTTTTCCCCTTTCAATGTTAAGAAAATTGACCATTTCTCATGTTGCTTGCAAACTTCAATCCAGAAGAATTGATGACAAATAAATTTAGGGAAACAAGGCTTTCCTTTAAACAACTAAAGCGTAATATTAATGTGATGCTCATGATAGAAATATTGGGCCCTCCCTTTGAGGAAACTGTGGCTTCCAAGGTTAATTACACTTGTTCACACTGTCAACATGTGCCTGAGCCTTCCAACAAGAGAGCCTTGGACTTTGTAAAAATGGAATGGGGCTTTCTCCTTTAATAAGTTATGATACCAATAGTGAGCTAGGTTTACTTTACGATCAATGTCTTAGTGCCAACCTTTCAAAAATATTGTAGAGATAACTAATGCAAAAACCAAATATGGCGACATGAAGAACCTCTGCTTTTTGATAAAATTTGAAAATTGGTGGGCTACCTCATTCAAATTGATTGCTTCTAAGTCAAAAATGTATTTTTTGTGCACTATGTAATACATGATATAAATTCATAGTTTGGGGGTGCGTTTTTTCTTGGCCTATCATCTTAGCAAAGACCCAAGCCAATTATTGATACAATTCATTGAATTTGCTCACTTTAGATTCGTATAATATTGATTGGGATTCTAAACACAATGAAAGATATGCCTTTAGAAGATTATTTTCATCTCCCCATGGATCCAATAAATCATTAGCTTGAGGAAGCTACATTTTCTTTTGATTGGTTAGGGAAGATAAAACATCCTCATAAACATTAGGAGAATAATGTTAAGAAATCTAGGTCATTTAGAGTTAACAATTTCTCTTCTTGATAATTGCTTGTTATGCACTTTTACTTCTTGATCTTATAATATTTTCTTCGTTAGATTTTTAATGTGTTCTTTCATCAAGACAATTACCAATATGCATAAAAGATAAGTGACACAGTATGCAGGCTTCTCCAGCGAGGGCCAAAACCTCTCACCTCTTGAGAGGAAAACCTGATCAAAATTATTCTTCTATATCTTCAATTGATAAGTACCAAGACCTTGACACAAACCCTTGACTCTAGTATCCTCTCAAGAACCTTGTGACCAACCTTGTTGCTCTACCTCTTCCTTCCTTTGCCTTTCTTCTTGATCTAGAACTGCTCCTTTTCGACTCCTTGTAGAGAAACTCGGTCGTTATCCTTTTCCATTTCACCTTCACAACTTCCCTAGAGAATCTCAGTCTCTAGGTCTTCTATAGAGAAACTCGGTCTCTACCTTGATTACCCAGAAGAATCTTTCCTTTGCCGCTCCAGAAGATTCCTTCTTTTTCTATAGAAGAAATTCTACTTCACATACCCAAAAGAATTATACTTCGCATACCCAGAAGAATCCTCTTCATATGCCCATAAGAAAATTCTATTTCTTTGCACCTTCCTTCTGCCTCTTCTTCGCAATTATTTCTATCCTCTCTTCATAAATTTCTTTTGCCTTTTTTTCTCACTTCTCTAGCCGAAATCTGATCGAATTGCTTGTCTGAATTGTGTGTCTACAAATGAGGCTGAGTTAGGCTATTTATACATGACTTCACTGGGTCTTTAGGTCGACGACTTGGCCGCTGGAGATTAGGCCGACTTGTTCTAGCATATTCCTTCATCGTTGTAGGCCAACTTGACAGCTGGAGATTAGGTCGACTTGTTCTAGAATATTCCTTCATCGTTGTAGGCTGACTTGAAGAGGTTAGGTGAAAATTTATTGGAGGATACTTTTACATAGACAAGATGACCTTTTACAAAGTGTAACATGATTTCATTACATGACAATGACTCTTACATTTTATGGCTAGATGATAAATAAATACTAAAGACTCTTAATGGGAGTCTTGACTCAAAAACAAAATCCTTTCTCATGAAACCCATGAATCAATTCAATAAAATAATTTCATTTTTTCTTATTTACATCTCATTACATAAAATCATACATTATGAAGATCAAACCTAGTTACACTTTTCAACACTCCCTCTTAACTAGGGAGGTATTCATAATGGTACTTGGACTTTTTCAATATGAAGAATCTTTCATAAGAAGAATTCAGACTTGTAACTCATTTGTATAACAACATATCAACCGACATTGTTATATAGCAAGGCCTTGACTAACAAATCCATCTATCCACAAGATATTGAGCCTAATGCTGGTGAGACCAATGATTTATAGACACACTCATCATTGTCTCTATAGGAACATATCCCACCCGGGTTCACTTAGGATATGCTCCATGATAACTATTCTTATCTTGGACTCCCAAATCCTCAAAGAATATCGGTTCTCCACGACTACTCTTCCATGGGGTGCCCTATCTCATCCTCAAAGAGTATCAGATGCCAAATGATTACACAATCCTCCATTTGTCTTCCCAGGTGAACATCAAAACATCATGTTTATCTCTCTTTTTCAAACCAGGAGGACATATTCCAATAAAGGAATGTACCTAAGCTTCCTGCTTAGGATTTTCCAAGTTTCTTCCAAGTAAGAAACTTCTTTTCAGGCTCCCTCTCAACTAGGGACCTATCACAACTCCTCATGTGGAGATCCTGAAACAACTAGTTTCTCAAAGAGCTCCTTCCTACGATGTCATGAATTTCTTCTTCGTCAAGGAGTCTTCATCTTTGGGAACTTCTATATAGGGCACATATTATACATCACTTTTTATCCATGAGTCAGTCATGTCCTCAACTTATCAGGAAGTGATCCATCGGATTTTCCATTTGGCTTTGCCTCGTGTCATTCTGTTTTCATGCCATATTTCAGAGGGACATTATTTCTATATGATCTACTTGGAAGTCATTTACAGATCTTCCCTTCATAAGCCCAACTAGATGTTAGTTAACAAATACTCAATGAACACTTCAACTCAAAATTACCTTTGTGATGATCTTTCACCATGACATATTCCTGTAAGTATCAACATCCTACATGCATATTGATACATCTCCCACATATATCCATTATCAAGGGTCTCTATATTTTTCCGACTTCCATCAGAGTCTTCACATATTTTCAGGAGATCTTCTAGTCAAATCTTCTTGGATTTTGGATGTTGAATGCCTTCTTCCTTCGTTGCATATTATTCCAATCTCTTTTTCCTTTTGTCACAAATTTTGTTCCAAGGAGCTTCCAACCATATTTACTTGATTGTAGTCAACTTCCTCATGATTCATATGAGAATATATATTATGTTGATTTCATCTAGTGCAACTTGTGCTTTTGTTGCAGTGTTTTAGAGGAGGAGATCCTTTCTTTTCTTGATCATATTTCTCAGCATGGAAATAATGATCCATATTATCTACAACCATATGACATGCCTTTCATAATAATATATGCAAGCACACATACCTCATATTTCTTTAGGTCATCTAGACTTCTTATAGTAGCTTCATTCGAAAGTACTTTATCCTGCTTTCCTGTTATGTCATTATACCATCATCCCTTGAATCCCACGAGTTTGAATTCCTAAAGAAACCATTTTTCTTCCTTTCTAGATCGGTGAATCCTTTGAAAAGGATTCTAGATCGGTGAATCCTTTGACAAGGATTCCATCAGAGAAACTTGAGGATCTTCCATATCCTTACTTGGATTTTTTTTCCTTTATTGACTATGATGATCCCAGTCGATGATGACCTTTGCTTCTTTCTATAAGTATCAATGAGGTTTAATAAGAGCTTCTTATTCCTTGTAATCAATAGGATTTGTACTAGACATATTTTCTACTTCTCATGTCACGAGTTCTTAACAACGTAAATTTTGAAATGAGAACTGATACGATTACCTGTTTCATTGAGGTAGCAAAAAAATCAACTGATTTTGAAAAGTGGTGATGCAGAATACATATATATATATTTTTAGCATAATTTTGACACTTAATTTTTTTATACACATTAGTTTTTAGAATGCTAGTGATTTGCATGCTGATTTTAAAAAGTGTTGACTCTGCATCAAGCCCTCTTTTTAAAAGGCTTATTTTTTGACTTTAAAATTTTCTAATGTATAAATGTGAATAATTATTTCTAAATTTAACAATTTTTAAAGTGGTCTTCTTCTTCATATATATATATATATTTTTGTAGTGAGGTCTTTATTTTTTTGCATAGTTAAAGAAGAAGGTCGATTTTTTAAAGTTTCAATATTCTACATATTTATATATCGTTAATTAATTTTTCAATGCACATCAAATAATTGTCTCTAAAAAAAAATAATTTTTAACAATTGACATAAAAATAAACATTTTGAACATGAATATAACCAAAAAAATTACACATTTTGATAAATTTTTGCTAGAAATGACATGTCAAAATCACAATTTTTATAGAAAAAATTTAACAAAAAAATGGTGTCAAAAAATAATAATAAACACAATTTTTTTCAAAAAATAATGGTTCACATTAAAATTAAAGCGAAAATCACATAATACAAATATTGAACATATAACAACATTAACTGAATACTTATTCTTCTCATATAATGTCAAAGTCAAAATATTACAAGTATAACTAATTAATAGTTACAAAAAATGAGTTTGATTTCCAAGCATAACTTAAATTTAATCAACAACATCATGTAATCCAAACTTTTCATCCTCTAGAGTTTCATCATTGTCTTCTTCCACAATATTTTCTACTTCATTTTGCTCATTTTCCTCTTATGATGGATCTTTGATGTCTGCGAATCTCCCAATGTATGCCTTTCCAATCATTCCATTTAATAGTGGTTGAGGTTCTTTTGCCTTTTTTGCCACACGTGATTCATTAAAATCCCCTTTTCTCAACCCAATTTCTTGCATTGCATATGGAAGAAATTGAAGAGCATTAATTCTTTGCTGAATAAATTTGCGCTGTACTAGGTCTTTTTAAATGGCAATGCAATTTCTTCCTTTTTGTAGGCAACATGCTAGTGTTGTACCTAATTATCAAACACAAAAGAAATAGTGAAGTAAATTAGTATAATGACATACAAATTAAGAAAAAAGATATTGAAATTCAATTCTATATAATAAAACTTACCTGAGCTTGAAAATAAATCTAGAACCCAATCTCCTTCATTTGAACATAAGTCTATAAGATAGTTAATCAATGACTATGGTTTTTGATAAATGTTAACTATCTGTCCTTTTGCTTCTTTATTTTCATATGTTAGATTTTTCATAACAACATCATAAACTAGTACTTGGCTATGACTCTTTCTATCTACCTGATTAAAAAACATTTCTTTATAACTATCATTTTTTGTCCAACTATCAATATGGATGAACTCACAATCATTTATAATTGGTTGATCTTCATGGTTAAGAAGATTTGACTTTTGCCTGTAACATGAAATAGTAAAAGTTCAATTAACTTGTACATAAATGAATTTTTTAACATTAATTAAACATACAATTTCAAGGTCTTACCATGTAAGCTGCATCCTTGAGTTTGTTTTCCCTTGAAGCTTGTTAATAACATTTCTAATTGTGTGTTTGAATGAAATGTCACAAATCTCCATAATGGTGATGATGTGACTTTTACAAATCCCACAACCACTTTACTAAGAGCTTGATAAGTATAAGGGTTACTATCATAGTCAATGTTTGGGATATTGAAACCATGGGAAATATTTGCAATAATTAGGGAATAATCCCTTTTAAGTATGAGTATAGAAATGTCTTCACAATAACCTTGTAGTACTTTATATTGAATAGTGTCAAGCCCATTCCAAATGAAATGAGTAAGAGTTGGATCAAGTTCAACATTCCTAAGATGTTGCTTTCTCAGTCTTTTGATCTTATTTTTTTCAATAATGCTTCTGAAACTCTCTAGTGCTCCATTTGAATCCTTCCTCATCTTTAATAAAATAAACAAATATATGTATAAGTTATAAAATAGAAATAGTATTCAGATGAATATAAATGAATGTATAAATCAACATACCTTTTTAAATGCAAGATAAAAATCTTTTAGTGTTGATGTAGAACTTGAATGTGGGTAGTTGTGTACAACATCATCCCAACTATCTTCATTCAACAATTTAACCATTTATTTTTGTATTTTCATGTAAAATTTGTCACTGAATAGATAAAGTAAAAAAAACTAATATAATTATATGTATAACAAATACTACCAAGAACAATATGCTATATTTAAAATAAAATTATAATCCAGAAATAAGTAAAAATAATTCAACAAACTTACTTTTGAAATTCTCCACACATTTCGTCTAATGATAATTCCCCTGACTTCACAAGAGACAATATTGTTTTGACAAGTTTTTCATTCTTCACTCCTTGCAATTCTCTCCAAGGTGTGATAGTCATATCTTCTGGAAGTTGCTTCATTTCAGGTCCTGATTTACTGCAACTACATATCAATGGTTTGGACTTTTTGACCTTCTGGTTTTTAATGCCAATGTTCTCCCACATGCTAAAAATCTGATTAATCATTCTTCATACCTCTCCAGTTCTAAATGCCCACTGGAAAACGTTATCAATATTTCTGAATATATCAGAATGTACTTTGATGCCTTTTGAATTGTTTTTTCTTCTTCAATTTGATAGTCTATTTCCATACAACATTCCTTTTGAAATTCTAGAGTAATCTTTATCTTATCCCCACCACATTTTTCTTCAAATTCATTATGAATAAATCTAACCCTTTGGATAAAAGTCATAGACATCCTATACTCTCATTATCTGTATTATGATCCCATGCCAATAACCTTGATTATGTATCTGATAAACCAACGTAAATGACACATTTCATTGTTTCAAAACGTGGGTTATTGGGATATTCCTCCATCAATTGCCTTTGAGCTTGTACATAATGGTTCCCCCTAAGCACATAATAATTTTATTCAAAACATTTTGACTTATCAAGTGCTTCTTTGTAGGAACTTGCACTGGATCAACAAGAAGCACATAATTAACCACATGAGCATATGGATTGTAGCTCATCAATGTCTTCAAGTTGTGAACATGCAGGTGGTGTGGCTTTCTGATTTGACATTTAATTGTCCTTCACTTGCCTTATAGATTTGTCTCACATTAAGCTGAAATGTACGACCACTCTCAATTAAGTTTGTATTTTTTAAGTTATGTTGATTGGCATTTTGTTTTGTTTTAATAATGCCATCCTCTAAATCAGCTCTTTGTGTAATGATTTCCCTGTTTTCTTTTGAAATTTCACTAGGATATTCACTGTTGGCCTTAACTATTTGAGAATGATCAACTTTCACTTTCTTCCTCCTCTTTTCTTCTAGATAAGTAACATTCTCATCATTAACTAGAACAGAGATATTCCTAGGTATTTTTACTTTTGTTTTTTTATGGCTCTTTTCCTTTCTAACATCAATTCTAATCTCATCCTCAATAATGGCAACATATTCTTCAACGTTAGTTTCAATTTCCTCATCTTCAAAAGTAACTTGTCTACCTTTGCTAGATTTATCCACTATAGACATTCTTTGCTGATCCCTTGGATGTAGTTTTGTAACATCATGAATTACTATTTTTTGTTTGTTTGCCATATCTTCTTCTGGCCCTGAGTAGAAACTGCTGACAACATTCATAATATCTTTCTCTATGAAATGAATGCCTCACAACATAATTGAAAGATTTTCAATAAAATTCTCTCAAACAAAATATCGTATGTCAATAAAAACTAAGTTATAAAAATATAATGATACAGTTACAATAACACAAAACACATAAATATAAATAGTAATACTTACCATATCTTGTGCAATCTCATTTATGATTTATTTACACATCTTTGTAAATTCCTCTGTCATGTCATACATTGACAATGATAAATGTGTTGACGCGGCGAATGTTTGCTATGCCAACAAGGGGAACTAACCCGATTGCATACCCCAATCAGATCTGCTTTCATTTGGAATGGCTAGTTCTGATGGGTTTTAGAGGATCCCGTAAACTGTTATATGTGTTGAAAGATTGCTTTTTGGAGGAATACTTCGATTAAATCAACAAACGAAACAACTAACCTATATGTATCAGATCCTATATACACTAATTCTAACTACTTATGCTAGTCCTAACTATTCTAATCTATCTTGCAGGAGCATAACAAAAGGAAGTTAAACACCATATATAAATTCAAAGTTCTAATGAATCAATTACTAGTTCACAGATGAACAACGCTGTATTAAATCTTAATTTCAATCTAATTACTTATACAAGAATACACATTTCTTTCCATACAAATAAAACTTGCAACTGATGTTTCACAAGGTCTCGAATCAGCAACCACTCATGAATTAACCATGGTAACAAATCATATTTGAATATCCAAGACTAGTCATGAGTTGTTTGTTATAAATATGCAAAAAAACAAATCACATTTATATTTATGCCAGCAACAACATCCCGATTCTAAACACATAAAAGGAGAGGCAAATGAATCTGAAAAAGGTTCTTTCTCAACCAAACAGTCTTCTTTATTCACAATAAATTGAAAACTGTTATGCCCAAAAAAAGTCCTCCTCTCATCTTCGGAGGTAATACTTAGGCAAAAGGAATTGACCCTTCGTCTCCCTTAACCTTTCACTTCCCTCATATTTTCAATATACAAATCTGAATACACAATTGTAGAACAGTTGGTGTAGCCGCTGACACGTAGAGGGCATATCTGCTAGAGCGCTTCATTTCTTGTGGGAATGAATAGACGTTGATTAAAAGAGGGTGGTTGCGTGTCATTCCTTCGCACCTGATTTGAGCGGATGTTATTCCTTATCATTTCCTGAAGGAAATTGAAGACACTGTGTTCGTCATCCCACATCTGGCATGATTGGAGGTGAGTTTGGAGGTAATAACATCTTGATGTATCTTTGCTGTGCTTCCTTTTGACATGGCGCATGCCTCCATTATGCACTATGGTGGTTCATATCCCTTTCTACAGAATATGTCTATGCAATATCGACACCGGTGCCGTAGAGGTGTCATCTTGATATAAACCGCCTTTATCAGCTACCAGGTCCACTCGAGCTCGCCTGCAGAAATAATTCATATTATTTATGATTATGAGAACTATGAAAAACATGCTCACAAACAAACCTTGCGTTCAGCCACAATTTCTATTTAATCTTGAAATGCAGAACAACTATAATTATCAGACCACTGAACCTGCTATGACATGTATTCTCGTTGCCCACAATATGCATTTTTACTCAAGGATTTCTTTAACAATGCTTCACAAGCAGACCATTTACTCCATGGGATTTTCCTTTGAAAACTCGGACCACAACATTTTATCGAAAAACATGGGAGAACACGGGAAAACCTGTGGCCGGACCATAAGGCTGGACTTCAAATAATATATCCCCAGATTAATAATCCCATCGGGTTCGCTCATCGGATCGCCCCTCATGTTTAAGCCTTGGGCTCTGCCGATTGCGCTTTGCGATAGGCCAGACCCGAAATATATATGAGCCATGGTTAATAATCCCATTGGGTCCGCTCATCGCATCACCTCTCATGTTTAAGCCTTGAGCTCTGCCGATTGCACTTTGCGATAAGCCTGACCCGAAATATATATGTGCCACAAAATAATGTCGGCGGGTCCGCCATATCGCATCGTGTTTTATATATAAGCCCTGGCTTTTCCGATTGCAACTTGCGATGGGCTCTGGACCCGAAAATGTATATGCTGCACTTAATAATATCGATGGGTCCACCATATTGGGGAACACCTTGAGTATGGGCCTTGGGTTCCGCCGATTGTGATTTGCGATTAGGGAGCGGACCCGAAAAATATATATGTTGTGGTTAATGATCCCAGTGGGTCCATTAGATCACGGTGCACCTTATATACGAGCCTTTGACTCCGCCGGTTGCGATATGCGATGGGCTCCGGACCTGAAGTAAATATGTGTTATGGTTAATAATGCTGGCGGGTCCGCCATTCGCGAAACGTTGAAGCTTGGGATTTGGGTCTTGGGAAGGTGCGATTGCGATAAGTGATAAAAGCATGCAAAATGTGTGAAGACCGAGGCAAGGTAGAAAAGGTAAGATTTACGTGTACGCAGAGTGTTTTTATTTCTAAAGAATTACTATATAAATAAGGATACGATCGAAGGTTTTGCGGGTTGGATCAAAACAACCATAGTAGAGAGTGGGGGGTTGGTCAAGGTTTATGAGGATTGAAAAAGCCTCGATGAAGGATATGAATGAAGGGCTAGAGAGGGTTATAGATGAATCACGCGGTAGAGATCTATTAGGGGACCTTAACCATTAAGAATTGAAGATTCAATTCGGCATAGAGTTGAAACCCCTGGGATAGAAACAGATCATTCAGAAAGTAATCATTCAGGGAAATGAAAGAGAAAACTTCTAGGGGACCCATTCAAATTTGCTTCCATAGTAGGTTTTAATAGGGTGGTGGTTGTGGCCACAACCAATGGCGAACCGCTGGGTGAAAAAGTTATCTCTGTTTCCAAATAAACCTTGGATTAATAGAACATCGGGGTGTTATAAACTTGAAATGCAAACTGTATAGATGGATAGGCATGGGTTCCACTTCAACATTAATTGCTTCAGGTGGGATAAAGACAAATAGCTTCAACATACTGATAGGGTTTTGACAAGCATTCTCCAATGGTAGTATTATGGGATTTATTGACCTTCCTCTACCTGTTTTCTACTTTCAAAATCCTTTCGGGACCATCACCGGTTTGCCAATTCCTGTTTAGGTGTGTACCTCAGCTCTTTATTGCATCATCAAACTTGATGTAGATATGTTTATCTGCACTTTATGTAAGAATTTCAGTGCTATATTTTCGTATGATTGAATGGGGCGCAGTCATGGATCATGCCATATTTTTAAACTGCTTAAGCAAGGTTTGGCTTGCTGTGTCAACCGGTACTCTGAGCCCAGCAACAGTCCCTACCCTAACCAGCTCCCCAAACAACCTGCCCTTCCAGATTGGCGCAAGGACTTGACATTTCATTTTCTTTTAAATAAGTCCTTCCAATTTCAGGCACAAGGAATAGAGCATAATTGGATTTGCCATAGGGTATATGACAGTGAGCTTAGCCCATGAAAGGAGGTTTACTTGTAGATGACAGGTATTGGAAACTTAGTGTGGTGGACGGGACCAATGGAGAATAACTGCAAACCTTACAGGCAAGTACAAGATAGGTCTGAGTGGGATAATTTAAAAATGCAGCGTTCTGCCATGCCATTCCAGCTGTGGTTATACAATTTTCATTTTATAAAGATGCCCTACATGCTCCAAGTATCCAGGTTATTAATAGGTCTTACCTAGCTCCCAACGGATGCTAATGAGTGGCTTTGATTTGAATTCCACAACTGATTTTCAAGTTCTCATAGGCTCATTGAAAGTTTGTTTGATTTTCCAGGCAACGATGAATTTAGGACTGATAGACTCATCAGCAGGTTAACAAGGGAGGCAAAAGCTGAAGGTGACGAATGAGGGAAATTTGAAGAGAGTTATAGAAGTGAACGTGAGAGTGGAGGACCAAAATCCACTGGTTGAAAAGGACTGAAATTTAAAACAGAGGGAAAATAAACTCTGCAGAAATAACAAGAATGGAAGGGGAAAAATATAACTAAGCTAACAAAAAAAAAATGAATCCTAACCTACTCAGGAGGTAACCACCATGTGGTGGTTACTGGAAGTATCTCTTAAGATGTTGGCCATTAATAGGGAGTTTTTCAGTTTCTCCCTGTAAAGTTTTCAATCTGTAAGTCCCCTGACCAATTTTCTCCTCAATTTGGAATGGCCCAGCCATAAGTGTTGGAATTTCGCGTGCTTACGCTTTGGGGTGACCCTATCAGCCCAGAGGGCATTTGTTAGAGCGCTGTGCCAATTCCCCTGGTTGTCAGTGAAAGATGTACAGATTACGCAGATGAGGTTTTTATTTGAGGACTCTGCAACTCAAATTCCTTGGGGGTAATAGCTTGACGCATATCTTATGCGAATTGATTTATTGATAGCAAATTCTGTCAACTTTGGTGATGAAAAATAAGAAACATTATCAAACATGAGAGTGTCAGGGATACCAAACCTGTTGACCATAAATTTTTCTCCATGAAAGATATTACCTCATCTGTACTCTCATACATAAGCCTGTCATGCTCCTTTTCATCAATGAGTGCATTTTTGAATGTCTTCTCACAATGCAAGAGCTTAAGGATTTGCTCGTCACCTTCGAATGCTTGCAAATTTGAGATGTTATCAGGTATGGATGGTCTGAAAATCAATTCAACATAATATTTATTCTTGTTTAATCTAAGATCAGGCAAAACTTTTGCAGCCATGCCAATCATCAGATTCACATCTTGGTTTTGCCATCAAGGTATGTGTATGATATTAAAAGAATCAAAAATGTCAATTAAGCTCCATAACTCATGTTGGTATCTTACCAGGTGTGGTGAATTGCAATGTATCCTTTTCCTTACCTGGTCCACAATTATCTGTGAGTCACCAAAAGCTTTAAGATTTCTTACCTTCACATCAATGGCTTTTTTCAAACCCTGTAGCAAGCCTTTGTATTCTCCCATGTTGTTGGTGCATGTGAACTCCAACCAGCTGGCCATCGAATGTTGTTCCCCTTGTGGGTTAGTAGAAATTTTGAATAATATGACACTTATTCATAGAGATTATCCTGATTATACACTATTTGTGGAATCATGCATAATACATAACCTCCTCTACGTTGATCATCAATTTTGCAGTATTAAGAAACAATCGCATGCACACATTGAAGCATCAATCACACATATCAGCACAGTATATCACGGGGAAAGCATAAAGCTGAAAACCCCCAGCTATCTATATATTGTATTGATTGAAAACATGTAACAATACATAGTACAATACTCCTCATAAGTACTCAGTACTATCTCCACCTGTTACACACAAACTAGCTCAGATCTGAATCAATCACAGGTTCAAATCTCCTCCGCTGTCTGCCTGCCTCCACTGCGCAATCCTGCATGAGAATATTACTGAATGGCTGAAACAAACTCGTATTTGCCTTTGTAACACTACACAATCCTCATTGGCAATCTCAATCCACTGATTGTGCAAATCAGTCTAAAAATAGAGGTCCATCTATTTTTACCAACTTGACCAATCATCCACAAATAGCATCCTGCAACTCATAGACCATGATCCATATGTCTAAAAATAGACATAGTCTAAAAATAGACTTTGCG
>APFE031353746.1:0-23896 GCA_000404065.3 Pinus taeda
TAGTGGGCTTCTATGGGGCACAATAGTGACAATATGGGCACTACATGGGTACATCAATATAATAAGGGGGTTGTACTAATAACAATAAGGGGTTACACTAGTAGTATAGGAGCCTAACAGAAGCCTTGTAGAAAAAAGTTATAGAAAAAATTCCAAGATGACCTATTTGAAGAAGCAAAACCCTAGAATCCCAAGCTTTGATACCAAATTCTATGCAACCAACTCACAAAATAGAAGACGAGTTAGATCAATGACTTAAAAATTAGCCTCTTCAAGGGGGAAACATCCTTTACATTACACAAATGAACAATTCTTGCATTATTCAAATGAAAAAACCTCCTTTCTATATATAGGAGTCTAAGGGGTTGCAATATAATCAGAGTTGACATAACAATAATAATGTAAGGGCACAACAATAACAATAGCGGGCTTCTATGGGGCACAATAATAACAATATGGGGACTACATGGGCACAAAAATAACAATAAGGGGTCTATAGTGACAATAACAATGAGGGAATACAGTAGTATTATAGGGACCTAACATTTAGGTGGTAACTCAGGAATTTCATCTGAAAACACATCCTTAAACTCTCATACTACCTCTAGGTCATCTAGAGTTCTTTCTTTATTTTCCAGCAAAAATTCTTCTACTTGTAAAAAAAATAATTTACAGCCTTTTGTAGCACCTCTTTTTAGTGCTAAGGATGATATTTTCCTGGTACAAATTGGTATGGATATACCCTTAATAATCTATACCTTTTTCTCATTTGTGTTACAAGTGTCAGTCTTATCTAAGCACTTAACAATTGATTTGTGCCTTTCTAACCAGTCCATTTCTACAAATACATCATGAGGTCCTAGGGGTAAAGTAGTCAGGTTCATTGTTGTTTTATAACAATTCAAATCAATAGAACAATTTTTAACCCAATTGGTAACCTTCCTTTTGGTTCCAATAGCTAGTTGGACCAGCAAAGCATTTTTATGTTTTTCTATATTCAATTTATATTTGTCCACTATTTATGGAATCATATAACTTAAACTAGCCCTAGATCTATTAAAATGGATACATGTTGGTTTAGGTGATTACCTTCTATCTCAATCATGGTGGATTGATGCTCTTTTAGGATTGTAATAATTCTAGGATTTCTTCTAGCCATGTCCTTCATAGTGGAGGCTTATTGAGCATTTTGCAGGGCTTGAATTGATTTTACATTGTATGGGAAATTTCGAAGTAGATGAGGCTCTCCACTGCCCCAATATTTTAGTGGTTCCTTTTCTTTTCCATTAACTCTTTGTTGTTCAGCTCCATTGGTTGGGACCCTATCTGAGATTGAGCCTTTTGTTGTTGATTATTTATCTTATTAGAATTTCAGTTCTAGTGACTTTTTCCATAATTTTTAAAAGAAAGAATTTACACCCTTTGCTTCCTTACATAATATTGTCCTTTTTCTTATTTATCCCAGATTTTTTTTATTATTTTTTCGCTAAAGCAAGTGTAGGTCCTTCTATTCCAATTAACAGAAAAGTTACATAATATACAAAAAGCGTGCAGTTGTCCAAGCTAAAGCCAAGCCTAAGCTTCGGGCCCATAGACCAAGCCTCGAGCCCAAACCATCTTTCCACGTTACCATTGTGGTACTACCGCACAACAAGGCTGTTCGATCAAGCCCCGCAAATCTAACGATCTAGGTGAAATATCGGGTGAGCAACACGCTCACACTTTAACTACAAAAACGGACCCAAAAAGAGAATAAAACGACATTAGATCCATATCGGGTCCAAACGGGATGATAACCTTCGGGCAGTTTAGCCACCCGAAATTCATCAGATGCAAGCTATCTCAAAAGGCCTCTCCAACAAGCGTCAGGCTTAACTGCGCCTTCGGACCCGAAGCCTTATAGAGCCAAATATTAAACACATTTCGGGTCCAAATGGAAGGTTAACCAACGAGCAATTTGTCACGAGAAATGCATTGTATTTCCGCGATTATGCTGACCTGCCCACTCTTTAGTGAAGTTCTCAGCACCAAACATTATAAGGCTACAGTTAATGTTTTTCTTATACCTTTGAAGATTTGTTCTATAAATAGTTTCCCGCCTGTGAAACTGATAACTGTAGATTTTCGTGACCAAATTCTCGTCCGATAACCAGATTAAACCCCTAGTTTCGCTCTTGACCTCCTGCTCATACTTTTCCTCGTGTCGACTAAAAGTCCTCTTGTTGAGCTAATTTATTCACACAAATTAACATAAATATTCCTTATCAATCCGGGTTGGTAATACTTAAAGGCAAGTCCACTATATATGAATATCAGATGTAATCAAACTTGAAAGATAAGTTTTTCAAAAACTAAATAAGTGCATATTACAAATATAACTTATTATTAACAATTCCAATTCACTTTGTAAAGAGGGAAAGCTGAAATGGCTCTTAACTTAAGAGGTCCAATTCTTTCTCAATTATTACTTGATGAACAAAAATCAGAAACTAATAGTTTAAGATGGACAAATCATTAATGAAGGGAGGCTCCTAAGTTAAGAGACCTTTGGTATGTTCCATCATAATTCATTCACCATAATGCCATAAATTAAAAACCAAAAATACGTAAGAAAACTGCTTGCATGTAATCAAGGAAAACTAGTTACAATTCACTAAAATAACAAAAGGAGTGCTCAACTTGAACACTTTGTTTTTCCAACTTATTAAAGTGATAAATAAACTAAGATTTAATGAAATAAATCATCACACATTAACCATAAACCAATCTGAAACAAAGCGTGTAAATAAGTTCTACAATAACCAGATTATGGAAAATTAAACTAGTTTAAACAAAGAAGTGTACTTAGCTTGGAATGGGGGCCCTCCACCCTTGCTTTGCACACTTGGAGATTGATATCAGAAGCTTAAACTCAATCACACATCCACATTATTGAACATAAAAATAGTAGTAGAACAAGTTCTTCAAATTAGCTCTCCAATCCAAAATGTCTCAGCATGAAATTATACAAAAGTCAATACATAAGCCATCAAAGTCTTGGCTTAAATAGAAGTCTTGTGAAACAAATTGATCTATAATCCTTCTAACAAACATATCTACTCATATTAACCTATTTAAGTTGAATTCATCAATCACATCCCAAGATATATGGTCAATCCCATAAAATCTCAAAACTGCTATATTTCTATGGATTTTCTGAGTGACTAGTCATGGTTGATCAGCACTAAATGGGCCTAATAAAGCTTGTTCTGTTTGAACCAAGTAGAGTTGGCTCAGTCCTAGTTCCCAAGTTGTCCATCCATGCATCAAATTTGTGCCCAAGTGTCCTGCAAACATATCATCCATATAGCTATTACGGGAATTTCTGAATCTGTCAATATTTGCACTTGAAACCAAATTTTCATAAAAACTTTAGAATTTGAAAAATTAAAATGAAATACTTGAGTAGACATGAAATACATCAAAATGGGATGGATAAAGTGGAAAATATGGAAAATACATGGATTAAGTAAGTTTCCTTTAGCAAAAATAAGACCAAAATCGAGGGCCAACACCTCTGTACATGAAGAACACCCTACATATACATCATCCTGCTTATTTCATCTGTTATGGCAGAACTCCCTGTCTACTGATGCCTATTTGTGGCACTCATCCCTTAATTGACCCTGAGGAGTTTTTGACCATTCATATATTTTATTGCTTTTGGCACATAGAGTGACTTCATTAGACAAAATATCCACTAACTTGTTGGTTGTTCTTCCCACATGAGTGAAACTAAGGGTTCTCATGGTGTGCAGGTGGGATTGAATAAGATGATAGACTTGCAGTAATCTCCAGTGTTTCAAAACTTTGTTTGGCACTGAGCCATTGCATATTTTCTTGACTGAGTTGATTATCAGTTCAGAATCAGCTTCAATTATGGTATTATGTAAGTTTGAGTCCTTTAAGATTTCTAGGCATTATTCCAGGGCCATGAGCTCTGCCATATTATTAGTGGCTTTACCCAGATGACTGTGAAATATGGCTTTTATTAACCCCTTGTCATCTCTTATTACTCCTCCATACTCAGGAACGCCAGGGTTTCCTTTTGAGGCCCCATCTATATTGCACTTCATAAAACCAGCGGGGGTTGCCAGAGATCCTTATCAGCTGATATATGACTTACATTCTTAGTTATTCCCTAAGGGAAGAGCCCCTGAAGGCCCAACTGTAGTAGAATCTGCCTATCCTGTTCATGAGGTTGGTTCTCAGGGGGTTTTTTATAAGGCTTCCTACAATCTCTTTGAGTTGTCCTATGATTTGATCCATAATGCTCTGGGAAAAACCACTCCTATTCTTGAAGATTCTATTGTTGTGTTCTTTCCATACATTCCAAATTAGAAAGCCTGGAACCATTTCCCAAGCTTTGTTGATTATTTCATTTGAGAGAAATTACTCCTCCAATTCCTCAATGTGCTTTTGATGCTGCCAATGTCCCTGTCAAAATGTTTGAAGATTGAAGCCACCCAATTCCACAAGGTGGAGGTGAATGGGCATAGGTTGAGAAGGTGTTCCATAGTTTCTTCTTGTAGTTTGCAAATTTGGCATCTTGATGGACCAATTACACCTCCCTTCCATAGGTTTTCCCAAGTTAGAATATTTTTATGTTGCACCAACCACATGAACAGTTTGATTTTCATCCAAATTTGATTCTTCCATAGGTCCTTCCATATCGTATCAGGGTTTGGAAAGTCAAGCCCAAGGGCTATTCGCTTGGCCTCTTTAAGGTTAAAGTTCCCTTCATTGTTTTTGCCCAATGTTAATTGGTATGAAGATGTTGAAATCAGAATCTTTCTCTGTTCCAAGATAACTGTGAGAGATTCTACCCAGGCCTTCAATGGAGAGTCCTCACTATAAATCAAATTATTCCATACTCTCCATTTTCCTTCGTTTCTGTCCTTCTCCCAAAAGTCATTTGCCTTATGTAACCATTTGTCATCGGTATCCTTCTTAAGATTTTCAAAATCTTCTCTCAATAGTTTTGGTCCCTGTTGCCAATTATCTTCCCAAAACCAAGCAAGGTTTCCATCTTTGATTTCCCAGAAACTGTGTTTTTGAACAATAGCTCTGTTCTCCCAAGATTTGTTCCAGATGTGGGAGCCTTTGATTATTCCATACTTTTGATGTGCTCCCTTTCTTGCCAATTGTTTGCATATTTTTGTTTCCAAACCTTGGCCTAAGGGGCATCTGATTCCTTTAACCATCTCCACCATAGTTTTTCCCCCAAAACTTTGTTTAGGATTTCAGGGTCATCAAGTCCCAAACCTCCATGTGTCTTAGGTTTACATAACTTTCCCAAGCTACCAAAGCCCATTTCTTTTTCTCTTCCCCTTTGCCCCAAAGAAAATCTCTTTGAATATTTATAATGCATTGCATAACTTCTTTAGGAGTTGGGAGTGCTGAAAACATGAAAATATGAACAGTTTGTAGGATCGCTTTTGTAAGCACTAGTCTTCCTGCCAAATTCAAAGACCTGTTTGTCCATTTCTGGATTCTGTCCCGAAGTCTATCAATAACAGGCTCCCAAACTATCTTGCTTAGAGGTTTGTTTGTTAGAAGAACTCCCAAATATTTGGATGGTAGCATTTCTCTTTGAAAACCTATAATTTTAGTGAGGTTTCTCTGTATAGCAATATCATTATTAAAAAAGAAAATCTTTGATTTGGTAAGGCTTACCTCAGTACCTACAGCCATAGCAAAGTCTTTCAGAATTTGTTTGAAGGCAAGAGCTTCTTTGACCGTAGGTGTACCCTGCAACATGGTGTCGTCCACAAATTGTTGATGAGTCAAAGCATCCCCATTCATGGTGAGTTTGAGCCCCTGAATTTTGCCTTCTACTTTGGCAGCTTTGATCGCATTTCTTAGCCCTTCCATCATGAGAATGAAGAGGAAGGGTGAGAGTGGATCTCCTTGTCTAAGACCTCTTGTAGGCTTGAAGGTTTTGGATGGTGAGCCATTCAACAATATTGAAAAGATTGAGGTGGTAAGGAGGGCCATTACCCATCTTATCCAGTTATGATCGAAGCCATATGCTTTTAGAACTTCCCTGATATATGCCCAACTAATCTTGTTACAAGCCTTTTCAAGATCAAGTTGCATGATCATGCCTGTCTGCTTATTGCTCTTCAAAGAGTGGATCACTTCGTGAGCTTGAATGATATTGTTTAGAATTTGTTTACCTTCCACATATCCAGTTTGCTCCTCAGACAATAGAGTTGGAAGAAGGGGCTTAAGCCGGTTTGCAATTATTTTGAAAATAATTTTGTACACCACATTGCATAATGCTATGGGTCTGAATCTATCTGGTGTCATAGCATTTTCCTGCTTTGGGATCAAGGCTATGAAAGAGGTGTTGAGCGCCTTCAAAACAATTTTGTTTTTCCTTGAGTCCTCTACCACCTCCAAAATATCTTGCTTGACTATGTTCCAGCATGCTTTGAAGAAGTCAACATTGAAACCATCCGGGCCAGGAGCTTTCCCATTTTGCATTTCTTTGATGACTTCGTTGACCTCCTATTCATTCATTGGCCTGTTAAGATTATAATTATCTTCTCTTGTCACAAGCCTGGGAATGTGTTTAGTGAAGTCATTGATGAAATGTGATCTGTCTATGAGGGGCTCCTCTGCTATGCCTTGGAAATGTTGAACCAGAGCAGATTCTATTTCTTTGTGGGTATTGATTTGTTTTCCTTGCGTATATTTAAGTTTAGAATCATGTTATGAGACTGATGATCCATAGTGGACTTGTGAAAAAACCTTGTATTCCTGTCTCCTTCCTTTAACCATTGAACTCTTGATTTCTGTTTCCAAAAGATTTCTTCTTGCTTACATAAGCCTTCCTAGTCCTGTTGAAGCGAATCAACTTGCTTCTTACCCTCCTTGGTGAATCCCTTTGTGATGAGCTCCTGGTTAATTTCTTGTAGCTTTCCCTCAACTACTTTTTTGGCTTCGAAGATATTGCCAAACTCATTCTTATTCCAATCTTTAAGCCTGAGTTTGATGTGTTTCAACCTTTGTTGCAGAAGGAACATTTTAGTACCCTGAACATTCAAACCTTCTGTCCACCATTTTTCAATATTGTTGTTGAAGTCCGGATGGGTAAGCCAAATGTTTTCAAATCTGAAAGGCCTATTTCTTGGCGTTCCTATAAAGGACGCTTCTAATTGAATGGACCAGTGGTTCGAGCCTCCAAAAGGGAGAATCATAGTTAACAAGTCAAGGCCTCAGAGGATAAGGTCCTCAGAGATAATGAATCTATCTAGTTTAGAGGCCACTTGAGTAGCCCCTCCCCTTTTATTGTTCCAGGTGAAGATATCATTGTGGGTTTCTGTATCTACTAGCCTCATGTTGGTAATGAAGTTCTGAAAAGTTATGGAATCTCTGCCTAGAGATCTAGTCCCATCTTTTTTTCTGAGAGAGATCTGATCATATTAAAATCCCCTGCAAGAATCCATGGGATGCCCATATGTCTTTCTCTTAGCTCCTCCAAAGAGGTTAGAAGCCTGAATTTATCCTCAAGCTTTTGTGGACCATAGACATTTGTGATCAAATAAACTTCCTTGTCCCCCAAAGGTTGGATGACTACTAATAGGTAGTTCCTGGATGCTTTAGCATCTAGGATTCCAAGTTTCTGAGGGTTCCACAGTGTAAGAATTCCTCCTGCTGTGTTGTCTGCTTTAACTTATAGATATTCATATTTAATAAGCCACTTGTTATGAATTTCTCTTATTTTGTCTACAGAACATTTTGTTTCCTGGATAAATACCAAATCTGGTTTTTCCTCCTTCATTCTATTGCTGAGATTTCATTGTTTCCTTTTACTTCCTAGACCCCTGATATTCCATGTTGTAAGTTTCATTAAGAAAGATTTATAAATGAGTAATTGGTTAGGTCTTTCATCTTAGCTGAGTTAATCATGAGTTTTCCACATTCTATCAACAACTCATTTTGTCTTTTTCTTCCTCTTTTCCTTCCTGGGTTCTTGGGAGCATGTCCCTCTGTTGCCTCCATAGTTTTGACCCCTCCATTATCCTGACTATCATGGTTCCTTTTGACCCCCGAACACTTTGCCTAAGTTCTCAATAGGAAGGGTTGTTGTACTCTATTAAATTCCTCTTAAGGTAGTGAATCCACTCTGTTGGTAGTTCCTTCCTCCAAGAATTTTTCTAGATCTAGATGCTCCCTTTCTAGTATGTCCTGTAGTTCATGCTCCTCCGTTCCCACTTCACTTGAGGTCATCTCTTGGTCCCTATCAGGTTCCATCGTGTTGGGTTGATCTTCCTTTTGTTGGCTTTTGTCAGATCTATCCTCTATGCTGTCATCGTTTTCCTTCACTACTGGGTTGTCCTTCAATACTTGCTTCTCTCTTTCAACCCCCTCTTCTTCTTCTAATATCTTGAACCTATTATGACTAGGCTGCTTTTCCTCATAGATTTTTTTTTGGTTCTTTCTCCCCCCTTTTCCTTTGCCTCCCACTTTAGTAAATCTTTCAGTCTCTTAACCTGAGGTTTCTTTGATGCTGCTCTCCATTTTATTTACTGGGAAGTCTCTGAAGAAGTTCTCGTGTTCATGGCATTTGTGACATCTGAAGGGTGTATGCTCGTAATCCACCGCCTGCACCCAATCTTCATCATAAACTTCTAGAATTATTTCATCTGGTAAAGCCCCATAGAGGTCCATTTCCACGCATATTCTGGCAAAGGAGGTATATTTTCCAAGCAGTGTGGCCTCTGATATTTTTATGAAATGCCTTAGTTTATCACCTATGGCCTTTAATGATTCTGGCTGCCAATAATCTAGAGGTAGGGAATAAAGTCTTATCCATACCGGCATCAAAGTAAATGTCTCATGCTCCGGGATGAAGTTCATCACCCAAGGTCGCATATAGGGACTTGCAGTTGCATAGAAGTAAGGACCTCCTTCAAACATCCTATCCTTATTCTGTATGTTTGCAAACATGACTATGAAGAAACCCTTGGATCCAAGGTGCAGATCTATATCTCCCTTAGGTTTCCAATGTTTCTTTATCCATGTGTGTAGGGCCTTCTCCATTGGCCATACCCCCATGAATCTGCATATCACTGCATAGTTCACCATGTGCTTCATGTGCGCCTATAGCGCTGGATCACTTAACACCACTCAGGGTGTGATGGAAGCCCTTGGTTTACAAGGTCCTATTTGAATTTTGGGGTTAATTTTTGGCTGTCTACTTCTGTACATTTCTCTCTTCTGAATTCCTCTTGCGTTTCTGCCATTTTTTGTGCTCTGTTGTTTTCCTGTTTCCCTCTTTCTGTACACCCTGTTTCCACTTCCATGGGCTTCTTGAAACGATTATAGACTACATGACTGTAGGAGGGAGTAGAACTCCCCCCTTCAAGCCCCTCCATGGTGCCCAAAACCGAAATCCTTCTACAAACACTAGTACTACGTGTTTTTTCTCCTCACAATCAGTCGCCCTTCAACAAATTTATCTCCCCAGATTTTGAATTTTCACTTCTTTGCTCAGATTGTTGATAATAGATTCTAGTTTTTCATATTGCTTCATCCATGATTTAGGGTTGTTGTACTCATTTCTTTTCCTTAAATGAAAGGGGAGGACAACTAATAAATCATTGTACTTTATATTTTTCCTCGCGAATGTAAGGTATGCATCATAAGAGATTGGTAAATTTTGCAACCAATTTATCCATTGTCATCTAACCAAGTTTTAAATCATGAAATTCCTTTGCTTTATCACCTTAGTATATCTTTGTCGAACACTTATCTTTGAATTTTTTTTTGAAACTCTCCCTATTTCAAAGCCTTTTCCTCTACATTATGTACAATCCCAATTTCCTCCCACCATAAATATACCTTACCTTGCAGCTAATAAGTGGCTAGTCTAGCTTTCAAATTTATGGGATGCCCACACATTTGAAAAGATATGTTCATGTTGAGTAGCTATGCCCTCGTTGCTTCTTTCGAATCACCATAAAAGGTTTGAGGTCTAATCTTTTTAAACTTCCCTTGAAGTTCTACTTTTTTTTTCTTCCCTTGATTAGCTACTATTATAAGAATTTTAACTAAATTATGTTCATCTTCATCTTCACCTTCAGGTGTAACATCCTTACTTTCATCCACGTTGTCTGGATTTTTTCATTTATAGGACTCCTCCCTATCCTCCTCCTCTACAATTAGATCTACTATTTTTAGATTTGACTTATTAGTTAAATTTTTTATGAGACTTTCTTTCTTAGCACTAGATTTCAACATATTTTCATTGCGTGCTATAATATTTTCTTATTCCAGTCCTAGCCCTTTAACCATATCTAATAGTTCCATTGTATGAGGTGATGTTTCTCTTACTAACTGTACCTGAATTTTTTCTTCTCAATTAGGAGACCTTGCAAATGGTTCTGCCATCATTTCCCTTCTACTCCTTATTTTGTAAAATAAAACTTTTAGTTTGTTTAAAAAAATCTGTGATTTGGCTCATAGGTTGCACTGTTGTAACCTACAACTTTGATACCACATGTCGTATACCTCAAATTTACACCATATTTTTATTTTATTTTATGCTATTTTACGTTTTTATTTGTCTCATTATGATGTTGGGATGCATTCACACACTTTTCTTCTACATATGTAAATATATGTATAATATGTTGGTTTGATTTGACTTCACAATTTCTACCTTACGATCATTGTATTTTCACGTAATATAAATATTTTTGATCCTAGCTTCACCTTTTTCCTTTGTTAATTGACAACACACATCTATTATGCATAAATGGGTAAAAATTAAAAAGGATAAGGAGTCTTACTATCATCAATCCATCCTAGGATATTATTTTACCCATGTATTGGGCTGTTGGGAATTCTTATAGGGTTATAATCATGTCGGCCATTGGTTGCTTGGATAAAAAGTGGTTTAAACACATTTGATACCCACGACCTTGTTTTTAATAACATATACACCTTGTTGATGCACTACCACATTAACCTTATGCTGGAAATCAATGTACCCTAGTTATACTGTAGTGCACCATATGATTTATGGTTACATGGCTTGTTTACATCGTGAAACTTTCTCTATCCCGTGAGATGTTTGAGTAAGGGGTGATAGAGATCAAACAAAAAGATCCGACGACAGTAAATCCCTCAGTAAATGATTAGGTTCTACCCCCTACCTCCTCAGTGTCCTCCATCATTCTCATTTTTGGGTTTAGCAATTAGGCACTCTTCAATTTCGATGAGGGTTTCCTCCTCTTGAGTTGTCATACATTTTCCATTCTATATTGTTTTCTCCTCAAGTATTGTAACTATCTTCCCTGAGGTAGTCTAGTTTCATTGGAGTATATGGTGGTTTGAAGTAGCTTAATCACTTATTGATCTAATACGACTATGGGGGCATTAATAGGTAATGATTAACCTTGCAATTTCATGGATTTTTTATTATAGGTTCTTTTCTTCGAATATTCCATCGGGGCTTGAAAGAGTTTGTTACTGACATCGATTAATTTTCTTTATGCAGGTATGAGGAAATCAAAATGGCATTTGACCTTGTACTTAATGATTCAAGGTTTTTTCCAGTTTATGATAATGGGCTCCTCAACTCTTTTATTACCATTTTTTTCCAGAGAAAAATAGTTTGATTGTTACTTTGAGGGTTAAGACATATGCAATGTTTTTCCCTCGGGTATTTCACTGCAATTCCTAGTTGATCCCTTACTTTATTTATGTATTACTCAATTTAATTTGAGGTTTTATTTATTTGAGTCTTAATTTACTTTCAAATTCACCTCTCTACTTGTGCAGACTTGGATGGAGCTACTACGACACTCCCGACTGTATTTCAAGATATCAGTCTCGACAACAAGGGTTTACATTACCCTATAGGTAATTGTCAGTGTAGGTTATTCCCTCTACAATTTTACTGAAAATTTACCTAACATTATTAGGGTGAAACATCTCTAGTTATCATTCTACTATGATGACATTGTTCTTTTAATTGGGCCACCAAACCCTTCCTCAGTTGCTACAGGGTTTTGGCTTTGTTCCTACAAGTTTCTAAGGCGAATTGCTTTCAATTTATCTTGAGCCATAGTTAACACCACTATTCTCTTTGTCTTTCTAAAATTTATACTTGGTTCTTATCTTTGAACAGGGTTAACTACTTGAAACCTCCTCCTTTCTATAATATTGATGGAACTTTTCTTCTTGTAGGGACTGGGATTCTTGACGTTCAACCAAATTCTCATGAGGTAATATACAATAATAAATATCTTAATTAATTTCAGGGTTTTTGAATAAATTTAGTTTAGCTTGATAACAAAGGAATCTTCCATTATTATGTTTCATGTCAGTCTTTACTCCTATCTCGAGATTAGCATGAAATTGTCCTATAATTATACATACTTTGGGTCCGTTCTAGGTACCAGAATATCTATTGAACTCCCTTCTTCTTTCTTCCGGTTGTAGGGCATATGTGATCTGGTGATATTCACTAGCCTGCTACGGCTGTAGCCATAGTTTGGCACAATTTACTTTTGTTTACATATTAGTTTTTAGATTGAGTAAACAAACACTCAGCTCCACTAATGTATGATACGACTTTTATGTTGCGTTTATGTTATTCCATTAGGGCATATATGTTTACATGTACTTATATTTTATATGGTTTTCTTCATATCCAATACTTTAAAATGTCTGTCTGTTTATTTACCTATAGATGTTGTTCAAGCAACTTATTAGTAGCTATATATAAGAAATACTAGTCTAGTATATTTTGAGTTCTAGAAGTAAAACAAATTTAATTACTTGAGAAGTATATATACTACTTTAAACTACACTTTGTACTTAAGTCTTATATCCCAAGATATGAGACTTACTCTATTGTATACCTCTTGCCATATAATGGGGTATTTTTCATGTTCGATTATTTATTTATATTCATATAATCTCTCAGTATTTCCCCTCAATGGGGTCACTTGGTCAAGATTATCATTATGGGATTTATGATTATTTAGTAGTAAATCTCTTTTCCTTTCTCTGCATGGTTACATAGAAATAAAATATCTGTTATTTTCTCTGCATGGTTACTTAGAAATAATATGTTCTTATCTCTGCATGGTTTCTTAGAAATAAATCTTTGTTCTTATCTCTACATAGTTACTTAGAAATAAAATATTTGTTCAAAATATGAAGACATAATAAAAACTCATAACAAAGATTTAGATAGGAAACTATAATGAGTTCAACACCACATGCCTAATAATCTATTCTTCTTTCTTGCACATTCAACCATATTATGCCATTTTTTTAGTTAGCACATAAATTGAAATACAATCCTTAAACAAAGCCACTTAATCACTTATCTTAATACTCTAAAAAATAGTAGGAGCAAGCACGTTCCTCCCAACCAAATGAAATTTCACTACAACAATTCCACTCGAGCCTCAAGCTTCCATTCTGTTAGAGTTCATAATAAATACTTGATATTATTCTTCCTTAGACCTTAGCAACACCCTGCTAATTATGTGTCTAAGTCTTTTTTTTGCCTTCTTGTTTTCAAATACATTTCTACTAGAATCCCCCTTTTTCTTTTTTCCCACAGACTTACCTTTATCTCCCCAATGTGCCTTTTTCTCCCATGTTTCATGACCTTTCTCTCCTATCGTGCTCTTCTTTGGTTATTAAAAATTCTTGGGGAAAAGATGGGGGTTAGTTTGCGACAACTATCACTTCAAAATTTGTCCATTCTTTGGAATTCAACTAGTTAAAAATCAATTTCTTGATAGCAAGGTAGCCTAAACACTCACACGATGGTTCCCACTATATTTTCAAATTAACAATATTCTAGTTTTATATTTTATTCATACAAATTCTTACATCACTCACTTAGAATATCCCAACTTAGGTCTTAACCCCACATCTACCATTCTAATTTAAATTTTTACAAACATCATAAAATCATAAAGTCAGATAAAATAAATAAGTACAACAAGGGCATTACATATTCATAGTAACTCTGCTCCAATTCCCTTGAGAAATTATTGTCAACTAGACTTACCATTCCCTCATGGATTTATGCCATCATTCTACAAGACAATACACTTCATAAGACCATATTAGTATCCGAAAAAGTAGTCTTGTGCAACCAAATTTGCAACTAATAGACCAAAGCTAATGTAACAATGGAAAAACACTTAGTTATTAACTCATCATTTCCTAGCTCTAATTCCTTAGCCAAAGATTTGTTTTAGTCCATTCGTATGTGACTACATCAACACGCAACTCTCATTGGTTGTAGTATCCAACAACCCCTTAGATGATCTCAATTTCATGAGTTATTACCAACTTTATCCTCTTTGTTGCTTACCTACCCACTTCATGTGCATATTCATAAACATGCATTTATATTATGCACTCAACCATGCATTTAGGCAATGTGTCAATCATGCACACTGACATGCTTATGCAATACTTGCACCTTTTTCTCATAATTCATGTACATCTATTAAATGCAATATTATCATGCCTTATGAAAGCTTAGATTTAGTCAAATTTCATGTCCCATAGACATAAACACAACATGCTTCCTTCTTCCATATAGTAGTAAATGACAAGAAATCATTCATTCCAAGTATCATGGAATTATCAGATGACTATTTAAATCACCTAGAGAAAATCCAGTGCCAACGTTTGTACTTAACATTCATCCATCTGTATCATTGTTAATATTATATTTTCATTAAGGGAATTTTAATGTAATTCCCTCTCTATATTTGAAGCATACCAAAACCATACATGCATGACTAGTAAAATTCTATTAGATGTTACTTGATCAATTGATGCCTCAAGGAGGGTTATTGCATTCCTCTTTACGAAACTCTCGCTCAACTCTTTATTTCCCATAGCTTTATCTCCACTAGACTATATGCAACATCCCTATTAGCTTCTCTAGCCATATGTTCAAGTTGTTCCTAGTTACATGCCCATCATTAACCATGGTTATCCATCATAATAATCTTATGACAAAAAACTACTTGGAGTCTATATCCATGTTATATGTATTCTCATTCATTATCGTGTGCACTTAGCATGTCTTACACACCTACCATATCATTATACTATCTCCTATTAGTCCATATGCAATTTTGGCTATTTAATCCCTTGTAATTCTATCATTCCTATGCAATTACACAACATATAACAATGTTTTCAAAACTTGAAGAAAACATTCAAAATATCAAGAGATAAGTTGAGAGATTCCCCTAATTATTATGGCTACATCACTTGGCCGTGTGCTTTTTCAATTATCATTGCATTGAGTTGTTCAAGGGAAATCTAGCCATCATCCTGACTATACCATTTAGGAATTAATAACATCTCGTTGAATTTTTTCATTCTCTGCATCTTCAATAGTCCTATCTAAATATCTTAACAAATATTTGGTTCACAAGTCACAAATGCCATGACATTCTTTTTCCAACAATATTGGGTCTCTACAATGTTCATGTTGCATCCAGTAATGATGGTTCCAATGTCATATAGCCTTACTACTATACTTCTTGCTCTAGAAGCTTTTCTCTATGATTTACCTCACATCCATGATGAATCATACCCAACCCCCTCTATACTTTGTTGAGGCTATGGGGTATTGAAATGTTCTCAATAAGAAAAAGGTAATGGTAATCTTAGAACAAAGATTTAAAAAAAAATAACTCAATACCCAACCCCCTCTATACTTTGTTGAGGGTATGGGGTATTGAGATAAAAAAAAATTCAAAGCTTTGTTGTAAGATTACCATTACCTTTTTCTCATAGAGAGCTTTTCAATGATATAAAATTTATTAAAATTCAAGTTTGGATCATCAAGTCTTGATCATTTTAAGATTTTCACCATATCAATGCTACTAAATGTTAATTTGGCAACTCAGGGACAAATTTCCTCCTTGCGAGAACCTTCCTCATCCAGGGAAGACCCCTTTTGCCCTCGGAAGAATTTAATTTGGTTAAGGAAAATTTTAATTTTTAATGTGAAACCCACAAGTACACAAAAGTTAAAATCAATTTGGGCAAGCTAATTCGACCACCTAAGAAGCATATGAATAAACCTCAAGTCAAATCACTTTGGAGCATCTCATCACATATCTTCTTTTTCTCTTGGAGATTCAACTACTTTTGAAAATTGCAGGTATTTTCCACACATGCGAAGAGGAGAGAGAGTATTTTTGATTGGGCTAAATTCTACTTTCACCAACTTTAACTTTTGGGAGTTTGGGAGTAGTTTGACTTGGGATTTTTCATCTATTTTGGAGGCCGGATTATTTGGCAGGAGGGAAAACTTTTCAAATCACTTTGACCTTGGTTGACCGCAAAACTGAAGTTGCTTCTTGACCGCAAAAGTTGACTTTGACTTTGACCAATTTTGGAGGCATTTTTTGGATTGTTTTGACTTGACATTTACTAGTAAGAGAGGTTAAGTTTTCTATTGTCACGACCAAATTTTTTGGAGATGATTTTATTATTGAACATTGACTAGTTAGTGCATCATTTTTTGTAGTTTACTTTGACCATATTTGTCTTCTTAACTAGATTTGACTTTTGGGCTTGTCTCTTGGATATTAGTTGGTTAATAATTGGATAAGTCAAAGATTTGACTTTGACTCTTTATTTTTGAATTGGAACATTGTAATCTCTTTGCTGAAGATTTCATGACGGTCTAAAAGAAGAATAAATTGAAAGGGCTTTCCCCCTTGTGGGGTTTTTCCTTGGTCTTTGACCAAATATTGTGTCTCTTGTTATTTTCTCTTCGCTATCTTCTATTGTACATTGGATTTATTGTTCTATCTACAATTTCTATTTGTTGTTGGAAGGCTAAATTGATTTGAAAGTGATTGCTAATTGAAGACATAGTTGGGGTAAGTGATGTCTTGGAATATGTGGAAGGAAAATTACCTGAGCCACCAAAAAATGTTGATGTTGCTGCTAAGGCCAAATATAAGAAAGGTGAACTCAAAGCCAAAAAAAAACTTATTGAGTCTTTGAAAGATCATTTGCTTACTTATGTTGGAAAATTGAGGAAGTTTAAGGACATCTTTGAGAAGCTAGTTGGGATGTATGAGGTCAACAATTTGAATCACATCCTTTCCTTAAATAATAATCTCAAGGAAATTAATATGAACAAGGGAGAATCTATGCAATTCTATGTCATGAGGATATCTCAAATAATGGATAAATTTTAGACTACTAGTGAGCCTATATCTGATAGAGATTTGGTGCTAGTCACTTTTCAAGGCCTTTATTTGGGAAACCTTCATTACTACTATAAGAAATAATGACAATTTTTTTACATTTGATGAGTTAGTTGGAAAATGTACTCAAGAAGAATCCAAGATCAACTCCAGATGGAGGATTCAAAAGCATGAAGAAGGAAAGTCCTATAAATTTGTTGCTCAAGATAGGAAAAGAAAATGAAGAGGAGGTCCATCAAATTCAAGAAATCCTATTCCATCATCTAGGAACTCTAATAGAAGATCAAGAATGGTTAGAGCTATGTCAAATATTGAATGCTATAAGTATCACAAACATGGCCACTATGCGCGATATTGTCCAGAAAAGAAAAGTGCTCCAAGGTCCAACTTCAACAACAATCATGGCTTCAACAACAATAGATTCAATGATAGAAGAAGAGGTGATGATAAAAGAATAAGAGATGATAGAAGAAGAAGAGACACTCCCAATCATCGTGATGAAGGCTATCATCCTCAAAAGAGATCAAGAAAATCAAGGTATGAAAATGATGTTGCTGCTACTCAATCTAAATATATTCTTTTTTCTACTCTTTCTAGATCTTCTCCTCTAGATTTGTGTGACAATTGGTTGGTAGATAGTGGGGCTTCTAGACATTTCTATGGGTATCATGAAGTCCTCTTAAAGCTGGTTGAGAGGGAGACTAATCTAAAGATCATTCTTGGAGACAACTCTACCCATCCCGTGAAGGGTTTTGGTTCTATTAAATTTCATTTAGACTTTGGAGAATCTGATCTTCTTCATGATGTGATGTATGTTATAGGATTAAAGAAGAATATCGTATATAAATCTGCTTTGGAAGATAAAGGAATCAGAGTAGCCTTTGTAAAACGAAAGGTCCTCACCTCACCCTCAGAATCTCGCATGAGGGATTCTTTTACCTCGGGTTCTAGAATTGAAGAAATCTATAGAGTCAATGGAAGATCGTTGTGAGTATTGGTACATGACATCATTCATCAAAGTGAGTTATGGAACTGGAGGTTTGCACATCTACATTATGCAGCTCTGCCCAAAGTGAGAATGATGGTTTCTATAATGCTTGATGTTCAATCTAGTTATGATGGTGTATGTTCGGGGTGTGCAAGTGGAAAGTAGTCAAGGGGACTATTCCCCTATAGAAAAAGCAGGACCAATGATATTCTACAACTCATTCATTTTGACTTATGTGGACCCATTCTAGTGCACTCCCTTGGTGGATACTTTTAATATGTAATATTTATTGATGAATTCTCTATGAAACATGAATATTCTGTTTAAAGCACAAGGACGAAGCATTTGATATGTTCAAGGATTTCAAGGCACTAATTGGGAATCAAACAAGAAAGAAATCAAAATTTTCAGGTTTGACAATTGTGGAGAATATACTTCAAATGAGTTCGTTGACTTTTGTAAGAAGGTTAGAATCAAGAAAGAGACCATTGTACCTTATAATCCTGAACAAAATGGTGTGGCTGAAAGAAAGAATAGATCCATCATGGAAGCTTCTGTTGCTATGTTGCATGATCAAAAGTTGTCGAAGTTCATTAGGGGAGAAGCCACTAATACATCGATATATGTTCAAAATAGGATTCCTCATCAAGCCTTGGGTGGCAAAACTCCCCAAGAATTTTTTATAGGTATCAAGCGCGATGTTAGTCATTTGAGAATTTTTTTCCACCCCGTATATTTTCACATGCCAAAGGACAAGAAGAGAAATTTGGAAGCCATTGGAAAGAAAGGTATGTTTTTTGGATATTGTGAAAAATATAAATATTTTAGAATATATATTTTTGGTTAAGGGAAAATTGACTTTAGCAAGGATGTGAATATTGATGAAGATGATTCCTTGGGAAAGCAAGGGATACTCCTCCTCCCCCTCTTATTGAAAAGAAGGATGATGACATGGACCTTCTAGATGGCCCTTATGTGCCCAAGCCATAGAAATAATTTGTTGATGGTCCCATGGAACTTATGGAACCCTTGGATCCTCCTCTAAGTGATCCTCCTATAAGAAAGAGACTCCTTTGGATTCGCGATACATTCATTATAGGATGTTGAAGGACATGTTGTTTCCATAAGAACCTTTAGAGAAATCAAGAAGCCATGCTGATACTAAGGGTACATTATGGCTATGAGGCCCATCATATATGCTTAATCTCCCACGTGTATCCATCCCTCCCACATTTACCCACTCTCCCTGGCTTGCTAGGGTAAACATGAGCTGAGGGCTACTATGACGTGACTCAACCTCCTAAGTACAGTTAAGGAAGTGGAATCAACCAACCAAAACTTTACTGACCCTTCTTAGGAGCTACAGGACCCACAGGAGATAAATAACCACTCTAAGTGCCCAAACCCTGAGCTGACTTGCTTTTTGAGTGATTTTGACTCCTAGTCGCTTGCATAACAAGAAAATCCAGTGTCTATAACCCTACAGTCACATGGATAACCCTGCCTCCCAACCACTATAGTCTAGAATTCCCAGTTTCGTGCATGCGACCCTGGAATATGAGCCACTTTTTCAAGTCTAGGATCTAGAACTCTACCCAAAACTTGATAGAAATTTCCACAATGATAGATAACATCAAGACAAACCCATTCATACACAAATGATTCAAGAACTTGATCTAACCAGGCCTAACCATGACAGTCGTTTCGTCAAACATTTGGTGAACATGAAATCTACGAGTCATGAATGCATATGTAAACATAGGGGCCTAAAAATTATCTGAGATTCATCAAGAAGGTCTAATGACCTCTTAATAGATGTAATAATATTTGTTAGCTCATGCATTCATAAACCTTCCAAATACATATCAATTCATGAACAAGAGATAGCTAGAATATATAACAGATCCATGCTTATAACCAACAAATAATCATCATAGTAACCATGACATAACAACCATCAAATAATCATATTAACTAGTACAAATGCTTCATATATTTCCATAGACAAATAACTCTCATTAAATGATGCAAAAACCAACCAAGTTAGGGACTCCACGTACCACCTAACCATAGATCGGGCTGAACCAAATCTTTCTTTTAGCCAATCACCCCCATGCCATATTCCAAGCATGAATGTGGGATCTCATGGGATAAACCAAGACATAAACAACTAAGGGAATTTAGAGGTTAGACTACATCCACCCTCATGCTACCATGATCTCACCTAAAATGGTCCCGAGATCACAAAGCTAAACCAAGCTTGGATGCCTCAGAATTCCTTCGCCATCCCTTAAGTAATTTTCCTGTCTCCACCCACCTGTTGAGGGCTTCCTGGAGAAAACCATCTCCATGCCAAACCCTTGGGATTTTACTGAGACCGCCACACCCAGATAAAAAACCTTTTGGAAATCCAAAGCTCAAACAAGAATGAATTATATCACACCATGGATATCCGGAAATGGAAAGGAAAGGTTGAAACCATTGCCAAACTAGGCAAAACCCATGCCAATGACAACAAATGAACCAAATAGACACATGCATGTACCATGCATGCTAAAACTAGATAGGAAATCATACATGCAACTTGTTACCTACAAGTATTCTTGTTGAAGCTGCTAGATCCAACTCTTCCTTTCTTGATCCTTGCTTTCCTTTTCTTTCTTCTCCTTCCTTTACTTGCTTTCTTGGTTTCTCCTCTTGGTGCTCTTCTCATATCTCCAACTAACACCAAAGCCAAAATGATAAAAGGCTCAACTGACAAAAGTTGTGAACTGATCCTCATAATCCTTTTTTATTATTGAGGCCTCTATTTTCTTTAATTTCCACTATTATTCCTTCAATTTTCCTCCTCATATGCAACCTATGACCTTTCATCTCCATTTTCTCCTATTTTCCTTTATTTTCATAAAATAAATGCCAATAGTGTATTTTTTCCTTTTCAAAGCCTTTGCCAATTTCCCTAGCCATAATAAACCAAATGAACACCCACTAGGATGTTTTTCCCAACATTTAGCTTGGAATACATGTCCCATGACCTTGGTCTTATTTTTCCTTTATTAACTTTAATACATGAACTTTTAACCTAGGGTTGTTATGCCAAATTTGAATAGGTAGTGAAAGAGCAGGTTTAGAAGGATGCTATGTCTAAATAGTATGAATCCATTATGAAGAATGATGTGTGGGATGTTGTTCAGAGACCCAAAAGAAAGTCTGTCGTGACTTTCAAGTGGCAGTACAAGATCAAGCATGGAGCTGATGGAAGTATTGGGTTTCTCCTCAAAAGAGGGAGAAGACTATGATGATATCTTTTCACATTTTTCTCTCTATACCACTTTAGATCTATTATTTCCCTTGTTTCTAGTCAAGGATGAACTCTTCATAAGATGGATGTGAAGACTACATTCATTCATGTTACATTACAAAAAGAAGTATCCGTTGAGAAACCACTGGATTTTGAAGTACATGACAGGAAGTCTCACATTTGCAGGTTGAAGAAGGCACTATATGGTTTGAAGCAAGCCCCCAAAGCCTAATATGGCCATATTGATAGCTACTTGGTGAAGATTGAACTCACAAGAAACAATGTTGATCGAAACCTCTACTTCAAAGTGGTCCAAGGTATGCCTCTCACTTTAGTTTTCTATGTTGATGACATATTCTTGACATGTAGTGAGCCTCTAATGTTCGAGTGTAAAAGGGTGTTCGCCTTTAAGTTTGAAATGAAATATCTTGGTTTGATGCATTACTTCTTAGGATTAGAAGTGTGACAAAAGTCCCTAGATATTTTCCTTTCTCAAGGAAAATATGTTGTGAAATTGTTAGAAATATTTGGAATGGTAGAGTGAAAGTCCTTGGCCACACTGATGGAGATGAAATTCAATAAGTTATGTGGAGATGTTGTTGGACTTGACTTGGAAAATCCCTCTGAGTATAAACAATTTATTGGGGCACTGATGTTCCTCATGAACAATCATCCAAACATATGTTTTGCAGTCAATACTTTGATCCAATTCATGGTAGAGCCTCTTCATGCACAATGGGTTGTTTCCAAGCATGTGGTGAGATATTTGGATGGAACGATTAATCTTGGTTTGAGGTATACTTCTGGAGATGTGAGGTTGCATGGATATGATGATGCTGACTGGGCTAGAAATGTTATTGATAGGAAAAGAAATTCCAAATGTTGTTTTAGCATTAGATCTACCATGATATCTTGGAAGAGTAGGAAGCATAATTCTATTTCCCTTAGTACTACAAAGGCTAAGTATATTGTTGCTATCATGGATAGTTGTAAGGTTGTATGGTTAAGGAATCTCTTTGGAAATCTATTTGAGAAAGTTCTGGATACGATAGTGATATATTCCAACAAAAAGAGTGGGATCCAATTTGCAGATAATCCCATGTTTCATGACAAGTCCAAGCATATTGAGATCATGTACCACTATATTCGATACATTGTTGTAGAGAGGAGTAGTGAGACTCCATCACATTTGACTGATGAGTAGATAGCAGGCATACTTAGTAAGGATTTTCCGAAAGTGAAGTTCTTGGTCTTCAAAGAGTAGCTTGGAATGATGGATGTGACCCTCTTCGGTAAGGGTCCTGATTGATTGAGGACATTGAGTTATGCTCTTCCCCCGTCTGAGATCCTAGGGTGAGGAATTGAGCCATAAATATCTTGGGGTTAAGGATGTAGAAATTTTGAATAATATGACACTTATTCACAAAGATTATCCTAATTATACACTATTTGCGGAATGCATGCATAATACATAACCTCCTCTACGTTGATCATCAATTTGCGGAATTAAAGAAACAATCGCATGCGCACATTGAAACATCAATCACACATATCAACACAATATGTACTGGGGAAAGCATACTTCTGAAAACCCCTCAACTATCTGTATATTATGATGATAGAGAACATGTAACAATACATAGTACAATACTCCTCACAAGTACTCAGTACTATCTCCACCTGCTAGGTGCCGGGAATAGTGTCCATTCGGATGCTGCTATTCCCACTAAGATGGGTGGCTATCTTAGAAACAAACAAGTAAAGTCTACTATTGTTTTCTTTTATGGAAATAGACAAGAGGAGAACCAAGAAGACCAACTTGAATCTTGCGCTTGATTTCCTCTCCTTCTTGATAGAGCTTCGCTGCTTCTTCTTCGTTTGCCTAGCTTCAAAGAGAACCTCTGGAATCACAACAGCATAATACTATCGAAGAAACAAGGATCTATATCTATAAATAACACATGATCAGATATATGTTAACCATATAAATGCATATATAAACAACTACACAAGAATATGGAAGAAAACAAGAATAGCTTTATTAAGACGAAAAGTAGCAAGAGGATTACAACCATATGCTCTGACCCAGCATCATCCTCCAGCTAGGAAGCCCTTCTTCGCCTCAAGCAAAGCTTAGATCACCCAACACTGTGAATGTACTCCAGAAAACCAACAGCACTTCTCTATAAGATACAAAATTCCAGCCTCTAGATCTCTGTGACGAGGGATCCATATATAGATGATTACAGAGAGGTGAGTCATCTTCTGGGATCTTGATTAGTGTCCTCTCTCTGATAGTTCCTACTTCCACTTGGAGAATGATGATCTCTT
>APFE031353749.1:0-14245 GCA_000404065.3 Pinus taeda
GGCTATTCTAGGAAAGCAGGAAATGCTAATCTATGAAAGCAGGAAATACTAATCTAGGAAAGCAAGAAAGGCTAATCTACTTTTGCATAAATGAAATTGCATAATGGAAATGAAATAAACTACTTAGAAGAAGGTTGTAGTAGAAAATAGATTAATAGCAGCAATCACCAATACTCTGTCGCTTCCCCGGCAACGGCGCCAAAAAGATGGTGAGCTCCAGTATTGTAGCAATAATGCTACAACTCCTGGGGCTTTCTGTCTCTCATTTTATCAACCCGGTAGTTCGTACAAACTTGGAAGCGACGGTGCTGTATGCACAAGTACTAGCTCTTGTCGCAGCTGTCACTTGATCAGCTGGCACAAGTCCGCTAGGGCTCAAGCCAACTTCTATGGCTCACAGAAGAAGCTTTATTAATGATGGACGAAAGCTAGCTCAAAGAAGACTAGTCTACTTGACAAAAATGAACTGAAAGTAAATCAAAGCATGTAAACCTAGGAAACCCTAATTTAACTAGTCTAACCTCTATAATGCAATGAATGTGAATGAAACTTCTACCAATGCTACTACTACCTCTAATAAGTGGAAATGCATGGATCTAAACTACTTGCATCATAAAAGACATGTTTTTCTACTTTTCGTTAAGTAGGTGGAATGATTGCGATTTTGTGCTCATCAGGGTTGGTTGTGCAGATGGGATGGAGAAGGAAGGAAAGCGTGGGACAGGTTTGGGAGGCTAGGTGAGGTTCCTATGGACCCTTAGCATCCATCCACAAAGGTTTTCCACGTTCAGAAGCTCGGAAACCTAGTGAATGGCCTCCTACAGGATGTCTGCAGGGTATCCTACAGGATACTCAGAGGTTTCTACAGGATGTCTCTAAACTGCTACAGGATGACCTACCGTGAAGGATTGAAGTGATGGAGGAGTGATGGAATGGTAGGAAGAGATATGTGAGGTAGGGATAAGGCTGGTGATGGCTCAGAAGTGGAGGAATGAGATGGGAAATGGGTGTAGGGAGTATGTTGAAGGTAAAGGGGTATGGCAATGAAAGGTTAGGAAATGAAGTTACGTGAGGAGTGAAAGGCTTTGGGAGAGGACAGAACGAAGTGAAGGTCGAGGAGATATGTTTGCATGCGTGATCAAGATGGAGGTAATGGTAATGGAACGAGAAAGAGGAATGTAAATGAAACAAATGATTATGACTGTCACCAAACCGAAAATACATCAACCTAAATTACTCATGCCGTGAATTCAATGAACAGCAATCCAAAACGTGAAGAGAAATATATATGAGGTTGTGATGAAAGTATGTGTGTAGGTGTGACTGACAAGGAAGCATCTAATCAAGACCGTGATTGTATTGCAGCAATCATCGAGTAAAGTAATGCGTGTTTTTGGTGGCTAGTTATGGACTGCACCCCAATCTTCAAGAGAGATGGCAGTGAGCCTTAACAACCGTTTTGCTGGAGCTCCAATTGATGGTATATATCCTCTGCTACACTAAGAAAACGGAAACAACTGTACCATAAGCAAGATCTATCCTACTCATAAGAAAACCAAATCACCAAACTGTAATTCGAATTGCATGTGCAAACGAAAACTTAAAGTGCTGGAAATGAAATGGAAACAACACTACAGCAGAGGGGATCTATGGCTCTCAGGTTGGGCCCTAACCTGAGAGTTATAGTCTCCTAAGAAAACTCAGAACTAGATCACAAACTGCCTTCTTTATTCATAATCTGATGTCATGCCAAATTGGCTTACAAAAAGGAACGAAAACTGAACTGTGCTCCAAAATTACAATAACAATACAAGAGTTTCAACAACTATCTAAGGCTAAGGCCTTCATAATTATACAAAAACGACGATCCAACAAGTGCCCTTGATTTTAGGAGCTCGGTTGTCCAACTAGAGTCTAATTGCGGATCCTGTAGGGCAGTCATAACTACTGTTCCTGTGGAACAGTTTATGACTGTTGTTCCTGTAGGACAGCTGGCTGCTTCTTAAGCTCGGAGGGGAGATGGATTGGAGCTCGGAGTTCTTGGTGGGAATCACGAGGAATGTCCCAAGACCGTGGACATCTCTCCACAAAATCAGCAGTGCCACCTTATTGTCTCCTTATCCCCTTTTCGTTGTCTCTTGCTCCCTTTTTAATGCCAAAACCTGGAATCATAATGCATTAGTCACGTAGATAAAGTGTCTAACCTTCTTCCTACAAACAACATGAATAAACTAAGAAATGCATGCATAAGCAAATAAAGATGAATGGTTTGAGCAAGTAAAATAGGCCAAAATGAGCCCAAATTGTACCAAAATTGGGGCTCATCACATACCATGTTAGATAAACCAAATAGAAAACATAATCAAACTCATACCTCAATGTATCTCAGGGGAGGCTATCACATATGCACAAGTCAGTCCATATTAGTATGACACAATATCACTAATATATCGACTCATACCTTAATATCGCGACCATAACCATCTGCACAAGCCAATCTGGATTAAAAAAATACACATAACATCAAGATCGTACCTTCTATGACCATAATCATCATGTATATGACCGCAATGCATATAACAACAAGTTAACTACCATACATGGCTATCTAACACACGTGCATATGACCACACTTAACTAGCATCTACCATGCATGTAACTACAACAACAATAGAATGACATAGATATACATAACTATGCATATAGAAACTATTAACCACTCATACCTTCATAACCAAACATACAGACCTATACGATGATCTTCTCTTACCCCGAGGTTCAGTGCTACAACCTTGCTTTGATAATTTGCATCTCCTGCTCTATCTCAGCCAACATATCAAGATCATGATGGAACAAATGACAAAAATTACTATCACAATGTATGCATACAATCACATAGAAAACTAACATGCATGCATGACAAACACATTTCGCCCATCTAGTCCAAGCGTTGAACCTGGGAGCTGTAATACCACCCTGTAACCACCCCTCCCACATTTACCCACTTTCACCTGCTTGTTGGGGTAAACATGATTTGAGGGCTTCTATGAAATGAATCCATATCCTAAGTATAGTTAAGTGGAATCGACAAACCAAAACTTTACTGACCTTCCTCAAGAGTTACAAGACCTCTGAGAGCCAAACAACCACTCCAAGTGCCCAAATCCTGAGTTAAATTTATTTTCCAGTGATCTGGAATCCTAGACGCAATCATAAGAATTCCTAAATTTGATCATAACCCTCCAATCACATGGATGACCCTCCCTCCCAATGACTGCAATCTAATTTACTTTTTTTTGTACATACGACCCTGAGATCTAAGCCACTTTTTAAGGGCTAGGATCTAGACCTCTACTTAGAACTTGATGAAACTTTCTAGAATTATGAATGACACAAGGAAAAAGACATTAACACAAAAAATAGACAAGAACTTGACCTAACCAAGCCTAACCATGACAAACATTTCGTCAAACACATTGTAAACATGTATTCTACAGATCATATATACGTATATGAACATAGGGGTCTCATACTTATCTAATAATAAATTAGAAGGTCTAAGGCCCTCTCATAATAGCTGCATAAAATTTATTAGGCCATACATTCAATAACCATTCATTTACTAATCAAAACATGTTAAGAGCCATAACTAAAATCTGTCATCAACCATGCTTATGACCAACATATAACTAGGATAATAACAATGATAGAACAACCATCAAAGCCACATAATAACAAGTACATTTACTCATAAAATAGAAGAGGGAAAGAGATATTATTAAAATATGCAAAATCCAACCAAGTTTGTTGACTTCCACGTACCACCCGACCATATATTGGGCTTAACCAAATTTTTCTTTCAACCAATCATCCCCGTGCCATATTCCAACCATGAATGTGGGACTCACAACAAAACAACCAGGTCTTCCTCAGGATTTACCACATTTCCTTCCATTACCAGTCAATGGATTTATAGGCCTGAAACCATCACCTATACAATCAATCTTTACCGTAATCCCATCATTACCGGTCAAGGGATTCCTAGACCCAAACAAGAAACATACACTACTAGGATTTACCGCAATCCTACCAAAACCGACCAAGAGATCACTAGGCCATAAACAAGCTTGGATGTCTCCAGATTTATTGACCAATACCTTGAGTAATTTTCTTGTCTCCACCCTCAGCATTTATCGTGTATCCCGCCATTACTGATCAAGGGATTTCTAGGCCCTTGTGAATTTTCCTAAGACCGCCTCACCTGGTTCCAAAACCATCTAGAAATCCAAAGTTCAACCACATGACATAACCCCATCACACCATGGCTATCTGGAAATGGCAAGGCAAGGTTGAGACAACTAGAAAAACCCATGTCAATGACAACAAGAGAACCAAATACACACATGCATGTACCGTGCATGCCAAAAATGCAAGGAAACCATACATGCAACTTAATACATGCAAAGTAATATTGATGTAGCCTCTTGATCCAACTCTTTCTTACTTGATCCTTGCTTCCCTTTGCTTTCTTGGCCTTCCTTTGCCTACCTTTACTTGCTTGCTTGATTTCTCCTCTTGATGCTCTTCTCTCTCTGAGAGTAATTCTAAAGCCAAATTGACAAAAGCCTGTGAACTGATCATCATAAGACTTTTTATCATTGAGGCCTCTATTTTCTTCATTTTCCTTTATTTTCCTTCAATTTCCTTCTCACATGCAATGTGTGACTTTTCACCTTCCTTTTCTCCTATTTTCCAATATTTCATAAATAAAATATCAATACATGTCTCTTTTCTATTTCAAATCCTTTTCCATTGCCTTTGCCAATTTACCCTTAGCCATAATAAACCAAATGAAAACCCACTAGGATGTTTTGGAAAACATTCATCTTGGAATATTTGTCTCGTGACCTTGGTCTTATTTTGTGTTTATTAACTTTATTACATGAAATTTTAACCCAAGGTTCTAACAGAGTCGAAATCAAGGTTTCATTCATGTGGAATCAGTGTTTGAGTAACACTACGTATGGATGGAAGTCTGGGTTAAGTCCCTGAAAATTATAAAAGTTTCTAAGTCTAAAGAACTACTACGAATCGAATTGTATCTGAGTCTGGATATGTTTTTTATGCATTCTTATATCGAGGTCTGAATATGTTATCGATACAGTGTTGTATCTGGGTTGGATACAATGTGGGCTCGACGAATATATTCAGAAGTCCATACATCCAAGAAGATCAACCTTGTGCATATTCACAAAAGCACCAAATTCAAATTTTATCTAGAATTATGGAAATTTTGAGGTAAAAAATGGGCCTAAAAACAAAAAATGTACTAACAAAATTAACTTTAAAATAACCAATAGGATTCAAGATGATGATGTAATCCATAAGGAAAATATTTCAGAGGGAAAAGAAGAAAACTATTTTTTTATTGTATTTTCAACTTATCTCTTTATAGGTTTATTCAAATTCAAAGCATAGACACATTTTGGATGTGAAATTCAATCCCACTTCCAACAAGTACCCAATTGTCATACTTCTGAGTAGACGCATAAAAAATAAATGAAAATAGATTAAAAAAGTGTGTTCAACGCGCTTTTTTCATGTATTTTCATATTTTTTTATGTGGATCTACAGCGACGTATGCAGCTTGGGCACATGTTGGATGTGGGATTGAAGTCAACATACAACAAGTGCCTATGCTTGAAATTTGAGTAAATCTATAAGGAGATAAGCCGAAAATATAATTAAAAAGTAGTTTCTTTTCTTTTTCTTTAAAAATTCATAAATCTTATTTTATTATTTTAACTATTATTATATTATTTTCCTTTGGATTCCCATTTTAAACCTCAAAACTCCCCTAATGATATTCACAAGGGTTCCATAAGTTATATATTGTGTGTGGCTTATCTTGGGATCATGTTATAGTGCTTAAGGGTTGGAATCCATCACAAGCCGGATTTCATCCGAAACCTTGGGTGGGGCCCTTGGTGACATTTTAACATAGGACTAGATTTCTTCGCAGGAGGCAGATGTATCTAGGAGTCTAAAACATCCGAGGATGGGGTTAAGGCATGATCATGTGAGGTATCAAATGTGGTCCATGACCATATAAGTGTTGTGGAATGTTAGTGAGTTAGATGTATTAGGGAGTCTTAGAGGTTTTCCAAGCGCAAACTACTTACACACCCAAATATCCCTTGTGGCCAGATATAAAGGGAATTCATGATTTTCGTGAAGAATTCAAGCCTAGTGGGACTCACAAGTAAATTTGATGTGGTGAGAAACATGGATGTGTTGATAAGTTGACTAAACACCATGTGGGTGTCATGGTTGACATGGAAACGCCACATGGGTCTCATAGGGGTGTCATGTGGCAGTCCCTGTTGATGTGATGAGAGTTAAATGACCAATCTTTGAAAGGGTATAACTTTCAATCCAGGAGTAGGATTGAGATGAAATTTATATCATCAAAAAGCTCTTTACAAGCTTAACGTGATGGTATATTCTAAACTTAATTATGCTAGCATTGGAAAGGGAGGAAATTTAGTAATCATGTTTTCATAATGTGACCTTAGAGGTTGGGTTAGTTAAGGGTAACGACTCCCATTTTTCGTGGGAATTCCAAGGGGGTGAGAGGGATCATTACAAAAGAATCAGGGGTTACATTATGGAATCAATGCCAAGGCATAATTATCATATAAAATAAATGAATAACAATCATACATGGGTCTATGCATGAAGCTAGGTTACGCTTTTTGGCAAGCGGGGGCACATTGTAGTTGAGAAAAAGTAGCTCAATCGAACCTTTTTAAGCACTCGATCAAGAAATCTTTGAGTCCTTGATCAAGATATTTGAGGGCTTAAACATTTCTCGATAGAGCATTAAAGAAAACCCTCGATTGAGCTCCCGTGTAACCCGAGGTTTTCTAGGAGCTTGATTGAGAAATGGGCTTGATAAAGCCATTTTTTTAATTTCCCGACAATGTATTAATAAGTATAATGAATTTGCAACTATACAAAAAATAGTAAAATAAATTAAAAGGTTATACATTGAACAAAAGTATTATTAGATGAAATTATATGATATTTTTCATTATGATTATTATGTAATATTATTAACCATGATTATTTAATTCACTGTGATGCATTATATTAATTTTGGTTAAAGGAAAACTATTGCACTCAAAAATAATATATTAAATTAACTAACTTAAAACATGGGAAGCTCACTTTGATTTTCCTTTATCTTTTTTTTAAATATATCCTAAATATATGCATAATTGAAAGTCATGCTTTTGAGTGGAGTTGTCCATAAAAAAATTGAAGTCAAAGTTTGCGTGCAGACAAGATATGGACAAATGATAGGCATCGATCTATGACTTGGGAGTTACACATTTATATATTAATCATCAATATTATTATGATTAAAATATCCATAACCATATCAACTAAATGTTGGAGCCTTCATGGTTTTTAACCATGTCAAGAGCTCAATCGAGGGTTTCTTAAACCCTTGATCAAGCTATTTAAATTTTTACTCTGAGTGCTCGATCGAGTTGTTGAGGAACTAAAAAACAAAATTTTAGCTCCCCTTCTGCAGATTTTTCTACAAAATCACTAAGTTATGCTACGTGAATACATGCATACCTATTAAGATGTGCTAAAATTTGCAAGGAAAAACATTTCATTTAATTGAAAATTAAAAATTATATGACATTAATTTTTTTTGCAAAAAATGCCATTAGGACAACAGAATAATGAATCTCCACAAATTGCCTTTTTGCTCCAAATCAAAATCCACAATGCTTATATGAATTTTGAGGGCTTCAATTCGATAAAAGAGTAAAATTTTGAAATCTCATCATGACATTTGGCCCAAAAGTGTAACCCATATACATGCATTCATTGACATATATTGTTGATGGATGGTAGTCATGAATATATAGTTAGTGGGTAGTAAATTATGCATATGGTTGATGGTTGACCATGTATTTAGTAGGAAGATAGTCACATTGACTATATAGTTGATGGGTGGTGGATAAGAAATGGATATTTTCATACAATCAGTGGGCTAATTATGGTATCTGAATGTTGTTAGAGAGAAAACTGCATTTTATATCTACCTCATACTCTTGATGGTGGACAAAGAGTGTTGAATACACTACAAGGTCGTATTAGAGCATTCTTTTCAACACCAAACATTCATGGGCCAAAGGAAAAACACATAAGAGGTATAGTAGAAAAATATGGTCAATTCAGTCAACTAATTAGTTGACTAAATAGAATACATGGTCAATTTTGTACATTACAATAGTGGACTATCATACTCTCTTGGTTGATTCAACTAGATAGTTGACTAGATTAACCACGTCGTTGGTTGACACATTATATCAGTGGATTCACCTAGATAGTTAACTAAATTGAATACTTAATCAACTTGTCTATGATTCTAACTCGAAAAAATTTCATTGATTAATCGGATGTGATGGCCAATTAAGTTGATTATTTAGTTAAAGCGCCTTTGTGGTAGACTAAATCAACAACATAGTTTACTAGCACATCACTTTGGTTGACCCAATTGATGGTCGAAAGGCATATCATTTGGTCAACCTGACTCATAGTCATGTAGCATATCAATTTGCTTGAACCAACTAATGATTAAATGTCATATTAGTTTGGTTGGCTCGACCTAATGGTTGACTAACTCGAGCCTCTATTCAACTCATTGTTGTAGTCAAATAACATATACATTAGCCGATCCAACCTATAGGTTGGTGAAATCAAATGTTTAGTTGCTAGGTCTTTATAGCTGACCAATTGGCTTATTGGCTAGTTTAAGCAATAACCTCAAATTCATGATTCATTGACTAATACTCACCTACAAGCACAAACTTTGGTGGATTGGCACAACAAAGAACATGTTAGCCCGCATACAACTCCCCTACATTTTCACCAAAAATGAAGGGCCCCCCATCGAAATCTTTTGAAAAATTCATTCTCCAAATTGTGTTTTATTGGTCAACGGTTTCCCCTATGCTCGTTATCAAGGTTTAGTTATGTCTTTTGTTCTGATCCTTGTGGTTCTCACCTTGATTATTTGATATTGAGTGGTTTTCTACATTGCCTTCTATTGATTTCGATCACATCTTTGGTTTCACCTCTTCCATAGCCTTTTGATTCCATAAATCTCACTTGAATTTGAACGATCTCAATGATTTTATTTGATGAGCTTCTTTCAACAATTTCCTAATTAATTGAATTTTGACGCATTTCACTCATGATTTCAATGGTGTCTTGCTTCGATAACTTCTTTTTTTAAATTGGTTAATGAGTTTTGGTTTGGCTTGGTCCTCACAATTTCTCACCCCTTTAAAAATATGTAAATACAAATCTATATAAATTAATAGATGTTACAAAGTTATCCATATAAATACTTAAAACATATACAATATCATTTTAATATATATTTTACTGTATTATAATAATAATACTTATTATATATATATATATATATATATATATATATATAAACTAAAGTTTGAATATAAGCAAGCATTACAAAATTACAATATAAAATATAATGACGTACAAATAAACCATATATGTTTTATGTATGCTATTATATTTTATATGCATTATTCATAACGTAACATATATTCAATATGAAAAAAAACCACAAACGTTGTAGGTATATTATCACTACAAAATAACCATAGACAAAAAGTAAAAGGAAAGTAAATAATTGAAAAAAAAAACATAAAACACAATAATATGAGGGAAATAATAGAAAACACCACAGTAAGCGAATTAAAAAAAAAACATAAGGGAAATAATAGGCAACACTACTCATTATTAGTCTTTGCCTGCCTCCAATGCAGGGACTTTAGATCGATACGGTGTTGACCATCGATTAATTGATTGTTCGATCGAAAATTTTCATCTTATTGCCATCGATTAATTGATTGTTTGATCGAAAATTTTCATCTTATTTCGGTCTTTAACCAAAGTTTAAGATTGACTATTTCAGTTCACTAAAATTGCCCTCTTATTACAAACTTCACTTGCCTCGATGGATGTTATTTTGGGGCGGACAGGTTATTTTATCCAAAGTTTCTAATAAACTTCACTTACCTCGATGGATGTTATTTTGGGGCGGACAAGTTATTTATCCAAAGTTTCCTCCAAAGTTTCATAAATGAGTTTTGAGCAAGTTTCATAAATGAGTTTTGAGCAAGTTTTTTTTATGCAAAGTTTTTAAAATAGTGGTTGAGGCAAGTGTTTTTAACCAAAGTTGCATTTGCATGGGCGATGACGACCCTCATTTACACTTGCCCCATTGTTTCATTTACACCTGCCCCATTGTTTACAGCTGCCACCATCCAAACCACCAAACAGCCATAATTTCCACCTGCCAAGATTTGAAGAACTTCAAGAACTTCAATTACACCTGCCCCATTGTTTACAGCTGCCACCATCCAAACCACCAAAATCCAAACCACCAAACAGCCATAGTTTCCACCTGCCAAGATTTGAAGAACTTCAAGCTCTACGATTTGAAGAACTTCAAGAACTTCAAGCTCTACGGATTCTTAACCCTCCTCTACCCTAGTTGCCAGGGCATTTTTCTCATGCCCTCACTGCCACTATCCAAACCACAAAACAACCATAGTTTCCAGATTTGAAGAGCTTCAAGCTCTACGGATTTTTAACCCTCCTTTGCCCTAGTTTCCAGGGCATTTTTCTCATGCCCTTAGGCTTCTGTGGAGGCTAAAGAGCACCTTCTCATGCATGTCATCCAGAGCACCTTCTTCTCTACACATAGTGCGTTCAAATTGTTGATAGTGCGTTCAAATTTCAACAATTTATGCGTTCAAATTGTTGATAGTGCGTTCAAATTTCAACAATTTAATGTACAAATTGATAGTGCGTTCAAATTTCAACAATTTAATGTACAAAGCTAGCATGTCATCCAGAGAACCTTCTTCTCTGCACACAGTGAAAGGTTCTTCTTTGCACATAGTGAAAGGTATGTTCAAATTAGGTATGTTTGAATTTCAACAATTTAATGTATAGATCTAGAATAAAAATAGGGCAAAAAAATATATTTATAGTTTTTATTTCTTGTATACCTGCAAAAGATTGACATGGGATAAACTACTTACTCTGTTATTGAAGAAGTTTTTGTTATCGAAGAAGTGTTACAGAGTACGCTGAGAAATGTTTCTTGTTTTACCTCAGATGCAGGTCAGTTGGCAAAGAGCAGATCATGAGTTTTGAGAAAAAAACCGTTGTGGTAGCCAATACCCATATTGTGTGCAAGTCTTCTAATTCTAACGTAATCCCACCATTTTCTTAGCCTTGTCATTTGTTGCCTGGCGCAGCAAAATCACACCTCATTGCCAAACACTTGTGTTGTCATCTTCTGCACGCGTATTCCAACCGGGAAAAGACGTGGCTGCAGCTGAAGGAATTCAAGCGAGCCCTTGAGGATTCTGATGAGGCCCTTGGGAGTGATCCTAACCATCTAAAATCGCTCTATCGGAAAGGCCGCGCTCTGCTCAAGCTGAGGCACTATGCGGCAGCATGTGAATCTTTAGAGAAAGCGGATAGAGTTAGCCTCGAAAACAAGGAAATAAAAGATATTTTATGTCAGGCCAAGGCTTTGCATGCCCAGAGACGGAATGGTAAGTATGACATCTCCGCTTACCTGCTTGGATGGTGCTCTTCTCCTCTAGAGGTCACCAATTTCGTCGACCCTATGGAAATTCACACAACCAAAGACTGCCGCGGCCGAGGACTTTATGCCACAGAGGACATTGCGACCGGGCAGCTTTTGCTGGTAAGCAACGCTGTCGTAGTTGTTTATGATGATGGGTAGAGTGCTTTACCTATGTTCTTGAACTACCGAGGCAAAATTCTTACGGCCTCTCGAGAGGATCTTGTCACGGAAGTCGTATGTGTTGGATTTAGAGACGTCTAATTACAATAATTAGGTTGGACATGCGTGCATTATGATTATGATATCAAATACTGTCAGCAAGATTACATTTATGTAATGATTAAATATGCCAAATAATGTGATTAATTAAGTCATGGAATTAAACGTATTTAAATAAGGATTTGGATACAAATACATATAGAATAATATTAATCAAATTATAATTGTTAATGGACCGATTATAATATTGATTTGAAATAATAGCAGTAATAAATTTCTTGACAGCTAAATTTCGGTTGTCCAGATTTCTTGACAGCTAAATTTCGACTGTCCAGATTTCTTGACAGCTAAATTTAGGCTGCCCTAGGATTGGGACTGCTATAAAAGGGCTGAGTCTCCAAGGCTTGCAATCAACTCAGAAAATTGTCTGCTCCATTGAAGACTTGATACTCTATCAAGGATAGCCAGAGAAAAGGATTGCAAGCTCTTGGAAGGATTCAAGAGCCAACAACTCAAGTCAAAACCAGGAGCTTTAGAAGATGGAAAGTAAGTTCCACTGTGCATTATTTTCAATTTCTTACAAAGGAGTAGATCTTGGTTAGGGTTTAAAGTAATTAGGAAAACCCATAAATTAAATCTATCAAGTGGTATCAGAGCACCCTTATGTAAGTATCAGAAACTTAAGATTTACGTTTTTTTAGCGAGCTATTTGTATTGGAATTTGAAGTAGTTAAATATATTTTCTGTGTAAATGGACCTGGATTTTATGCCATTGGTTGGATTTAAAGCATATGATTTATTGGAATTTACGGTATCTGGTATGTATGTTTCTGCATATACAAGACAGTATATACAGCTACCATAAGATGTTTACAGGAAATTCACGGTGCTAAAATTTAAAATAAGGAAGCATGTCATTTAATTGATATCTGGGTCAAAAAATGATAAAACATAGAACTTGGCATAAAATATCTGATGACCAAGAATGTATAAATATCAAACTGGTTGTCACATTTTCCAGAGAACAGGAATAGTGTTAAAGAAGGTTTTCGGCCAATTAAGCTTAGGAGAGATAGATACATATCACCAAAGGGAGGTATAAATGAATTAAAATACAAATATATAACAAAATTGTTTACATACATGCAATGTGGTCACATGTTTTCTATTAAAATAAAAGAACCAAAGATAGATAGGCTCTCTCTAGTTCAGCTTTGAAGTTTCATGTTGATATTTCAACAAGAACTTTCAGAAATTTTCTGAACAACATGTGCACGTTTTCTAGTTCAGCATTGAGCTTTCTTTTTATATTCAACAAGAACATTCAGAATTTTTCCAATAAACATGGGCACTCTCTCTAGTTCAGCTTTAAACTCTCTTGTTTACATTTCAAACAAACAGTACTGTTTGCTATTCCGCCACACAGAACAGAACAGAATAGCCATTAAGATGACAAGAAATGATTCAGATTAGGAGCGTTCGTACACACAGCATCCTTTCAAGAGTACATCATCTTAACAACAGGTTTACATTATAAACAACATCAAGTTCAAGATAAGAAGTGCACTTGAGCAGCTGTTGGTGCCACAGGCCTTGGCTTAAAAGACACAGTTGTTCCCTTCTTTGGAAAATGGATTCATGCTTATGCATGTGTATTTAATGTATTTTTCAATGCACTGCGTTGGCAATTTGATGTCGTTTCCTCCAAGGTAGGAATTCTCGTACGCGTTTCCATATTTAGTGCGCAGGGTAAAAATCTTTAAATTAGTAAGTACCAGATTCTTTTGTAGAATATTTCCAATTAAGTATATATAATTCGATGAATGTAGACTCTTTCTTTTCTGCTCAGTGTCTTGTCAATTTAAACTTGTTCGATTTCGTTCATAGGAAATCCTAAAGTTAACATTCTTTAAACTGTTTTTTCTTAAACAAGAACCTCATCCCGTTGCAGAGGGAAGGAATGTTTCCAATTTTATAATAGAATGTCTCGATATAACTCGAGTAAATTAATGGTGTATAATTAAAGATTTTGTTAAAACAACGTTTTTTAATTTTATTAAGGATTTTGTTAAACTGATTTTAATAATTTTATGAAAGAATATTTAGATACAACTATATCAAATTAATGGTGTATAATCAACAAGTTGTTTTTATGAGTAATTATATATATTATGCTATATTTAGGTTAATTATTAGGATTTAGATATTATTTAAAATTGGTATTAACACCAATTAAAGGGTATAATACTGAATTCTAAATTGTCACAATAATGCTAATATGGCATAAAATTTGTATTAACGTAATTA